>VVHJ01048684.1:0-10492 GCA_015107715.1 Tylochromis polylepis | reverse complement strand
CATAGAAATAAAAAAAAAAAAAAAAAAAAAAGCTCTATGAAAGATTGTATATTTAATCACACATTGACGACTTATAGAAATCTCTGAGGCAAATGGAAAAGCATCCGTTTTTGAATGCTAATTGGTAACTGTTTGAGGCCAGTGAGCAATGAAATCAATTATCTAGTTTGCAGCTGTTAACACAACACCACAATCCATATGTTACCCAGAAGCTTTTTCCATTTGTCAGAGCTTTTGTCCCTGAAGTAGAGACTATACTTTTCTAGCATGATGTAATGAATAATCAAAATCATGAGTCCGAATCATGTGTATCTGCCTTGAGAAAAGTCAGTGGACAAAAATAACCTTCTGTTTCAGCAAAGTCACCATGACACCATCATTTTTTGAATAGCTGGAGTGTTTTTTCACAAGCTTAAAAACTGCATGAAGTCAGTATAGGTTTACAGGAATTATACAAAAGCCAAACGGGGAACTTTGCTTGTCTGACTAGAAGTCCTTTTAAACTATGACTTTAATAACAGCGCACACTTTTGAATTCATTTGATGCACTGAGAACACAGAACATATCTACATCTCTTTTTTTCTGTATTTTTTTCTCTATCTTGTAATATCCAAGATTTATTTGTATACTACCACTGCTTTAATCATTTTTCACACATAACATTTTCATTTGTTCAACATGTTCTTTGTTCTAAACAAGTCAAATAATGTAATAGTATCTAATGGACTTAAGAAGAAAAGGACCTGCAAGTGTTTGAGCCTCATTTATCTATTTCACAATATGTAAAGATGTAATGATTGATTGATTAGCTAATTAACTGCTGATGCACCAAGATACAAAAAAGTCAGAAATGCATTGTTTTGGATTCAATAAAAACTTGTATGTGGCACTTGTATAATAAATTATGAGCTGATTTTTTAAATTAACCTTAGATGCTTTCATTTCAGTGATGCGTTTCCCTGCAACCCAGCTCTATTTGAAAGAAAGAGATTAGATTAATGAAGACTACAGCAGGACTCCGTTTAAATCACAGCTTCAGTTTTAGCCTTCTTTGTGTAGCTAACATGTAACAGAATAACTGATAGACAGAAATACATTTATTTTTACTACAATTAAAAAAGGATGGCGCAGTAATAAGTATTCATATATAGTACCTCAAAGGTAAATATTGACTTGATCAAATATAGCATATAATAATTTGGGGGTATTAAGAGAGAGATCTGTAATCCTAAAAGGAGACACTGTTAGAGCACTGTTACTGTGTAAATAAAGGTAACTGCAAACATTGTAGTTTAATGAACTGGTTGATTACATAATGACACCCAAGATTTTTTTTTAAGTCTGAATGATGAAGTGACTCCTATATCAGATAGTGGATAAACATTACAGTGATTTACTGTAGCTCTGGACTGGAGAATATCTAGCTTTTTACGGGATATAAATGCTCTTACCTTCAGTGTGTTCCTGTGATGTTATTCCTTTGCGTAAACTCAGGTTGGAGCCTGAAGTCTGAACAATGTGCGGCTCTTTCACTCTACTCTCCTCCTGGTCTGACACACTCTCCTCCCGCCTCACTCGCAGTTACACACATACATACATACGGTGCGCACACACACACACACACACACGCAAGGGCGCGTACACATGCTCTACCTCTTTCTGTCATCCTTCCTGCATGTCAGACTCTCAGACATGAATGTTCAAACACAGGCAGACATTTAAAACCACATTTATAGTTCTTTCCATTGCAAACACTTTAGAGTCGAATGACTATGATGATATTAAAGTAGGAATACGAGCTGCACTCCCTTCACTCAGAACCCCCTTAAGGTTGAGAATAAAAATGCTTGCAGATACTCAGCTTTCAGTTTGAATTCAGTAGACTGTAAAACATACTTTCACACAATTCCATGTGTAGATGGTAATTTTCTTTTCTTTGTCTTAGAGTTTGGCATGGTGTCTGTGAAGAAAGTAGCATCGGTTTTCACAGAGAACTTATCAGTCAGAAATTAGTTTTTGTTCATCTCCTCCACAGGGAGCTTGGTGGACATATCTACATGTGACTATACAGGTTGTCTTCACTAAGCTCCATAGTAATTAAAAAGTAAATTAGCTGCTGTTTTTGAGTACTGTATGTTTGAAGTATATTCCTTGTCTTTGGTTTTTATTACGCTTAGGTTTTTGCAAACACTGTTTTATTTATTAATATTCATGCAAAAGCAATGTATATGTGAATCCACCAATAACAAGGCCCAAACTGACTGTTTTACCTGAATTTGGCTTCCCTTTGTCCCTTTGTCTTCTGATGCTGCTTAGTACCACGTCTAACAAGCCAAACATAGCTCTCTCAAAGTCCTGTGTTGCCTGGTTACACATTGTATACGCTGCAATTTCACTATGGACCTGCAGACCTGCACAGAAACCAAATAACAACTTTTGTTTTAAACAGACATATTTTTCATGTCTCCCAACAATTCAGACACCAATCACTGGTCTTCAGCGAAAGAGCCCGCAGTTTCCCCAAAGACAACACAACAGGAGATGAGCGTGACCAGGAGCATGCTTCTTGTTTTCTTTGACATTCCTAGTGGTGCAGAGTGAAATTGTCTCCCAGGGTCAGACTGTCAGTGTAGAGATATAACATAATCTTTTGAGGTGTCTGAGGGAGAATATTCCCCCACTAACAATTTGAACTGTGGTTCACCCCAGTATGCCATCAAAAGCACAAGTTCTTTAATTATTTACCTGCTTTTATTCATTCTATTTATTTACTGGTGTTTTTATCTTGAGAAAAAGTCAAACTGAATTTCATTGTACACTGTATGATGACAGTAACTATAATTCATTCAATCATTCATTCTATTGAAATCTTTTTGTTTTTTTGTTCACACTAAAACAAGCATTGCTACCATCTGGCATAATTGCCATCTTCCTACTGCAAAGTGAATTTTAATTTGAAAGCTGTGTGTGCGTGTGATCAGCAATCCACAAACATCTGGTTTTGTCCTGGAGTATAATCAATACTTAAATGTGCCAGTATCTGGAACTCTTACAGGGCAATGTGCAGCTGGGGGAACTGTTGAAGGTTCAGTACCATAGGTGGATTTGAAATGTATGCACACCTAACCTTTCATATGCACCAAGCATATAATCAAAACCATAGTTAGCTCCCACCGTGATCACCCTTTAATTTTGCTGGTTGACTGGTTTTCGTGAATGGGAGATAAAGAGGACGCACATTCACAACAGGTGGGTAACTGTGTGTGTGCTGTGCTGGATTCTGATACATAACTGACTGATCCTGCTGAGAACGAAGAGGAGATTTATCTATATATTCCTAATTTACCAGTGTATGGACAATTTCCAAACCCACTTCTGTTTAAAATATATATTTTAAACAGTTTTACAAAAATAAAACAACAACCACAAAATAATTTTAAAAAATGGTGAGAAATAAAGGAACTATATGGAGACACGTAAAAATAAAATCTGACAATTATTCACCCTGACCAACACTAGCCTTTCATGTCTTCTTGAATTAACGTAAGTTGAAGGGGTTTGCCTAAAGCTCTTATTTTGTGACTTTCTAAAGTGACCACACTCACTGGAAGTTAAATGATGGGCTAAGTGCGATAAGCACTATGTTCAGACTTACTCAAGCTTATTTGTTTGTTTCTTCAGTACGTCTGTAGACTAAGCACCCTAACATCACAACAAAGCACCCTAAATCCTACTCCCGGGTCTCCTCTGCGTCTCAGTATACTAACAGCGTAGCGGAACATGACGAAGCTCTCAGCCAGCTGCTGGTGGGATTGTCTCCAGCTGCAGTCTGCAAAACCTTTAGGAAAATTGGACACAGGAAGGGAGGGCGCTAACTGGTGAGCGCTAACTGAACTTTCAAAATAAGAGCGTGGTCTCTCTCTCTAAAAGTACAATTAGCAAAGCTAACTTATGTGATCCTCCCCCCCTTTTCTGTATAATGAATCATAGCAATTTTCATATTGCTTTCAAATGACCCGCCGATGGCCCATATAGGCATACAAGTGTATTCATACCTACATGTTGATATACATTTTACTGATACAGTACATTCAATATTTTCTAACAGAAAGTTCATGTCTACTAAAAGTAATGCATTTCAACACGTTTCTATTTGGTTGTTCATTGTGCAGCCCTTTGATTATTGAGTCTGGCACTGACCAAAAAAATAAATAACAATAGATTATCAATAAATTTGAAATTGACATCATGTACATAATTTGCTTGATTAAACATAAGAAATAACTACCTGGAGTTGTCTTACAACAACATGAATTTTTAAATATATTTTATATACAATGTATTTTTGTTATTTCACATGTTTTAAAAAACAACCACTTTTTAGATTTTTCTGTATAGCAAAGTTTGTGTGTGTGTGTGTGTGTGTGTGTGTGTGTGTGTGTGTGTGTGTGTGTGTGTGTGTGTGTGTGTGTGTGTGTGTTTCTTTTTTTTATGTAACCAAAGCATTAAGTATGACCTTCTCCAGAACTACTCATGCAGCAGTTACAGTTTATGTTCTTACTTTTGATTCATCCGGGTAAGAACTGGCTACAGTGGTAACATAAAAGTCTGACAGTTCACTGTTGATTGCAATAATCTGAGTCAGGAGACTTTTAAGTTTAATTAATGATATGCTTGGCAATTTACTCTTATGTTTGCTTCTTCCAAGTTGAAGGTTATTTTGACCTTAACCAGGATGTAACTGTGGTTTCTTGTAAATGGTGGTGAAATATTGATAGCACTTTCATTATTACCTACCCATGTTAATGTTTTTTTTTGTGTATTTTTTGTACTAATTCAAATGATACCTAAATAAGTGTCAAAGACACAAGTAGACACTGCTAGAGCAGTTGAAAGAAGGATCGGTGAATAATTTTTTTCTTTGTTGAATGGTCATGCATGCGGTCATCTAAATCATGAGTCATTGGTGACAATGAATTAGGTATTTCCCATGCAATATGATAAAGTCTCAGGAGAAGGACAGTCCAAACACAGACGTAATCTTCAGAGAGTGTGACGAATGTGTATTTCACATTCCTGTGAGACCAATCAAATTTTCTAATCTGTCCAATAGCATTTTTTCAATTAGAGATGTTAAATGTTGTGCTAAGATCAAACAGTACTATGGTAGTCAGTTTGCCTGAGTCTGGATTCAGGGAAATATCATTTAATAGCTTTACAAGAGCAGTTTCTGTGTGGTGATATTGATGAAAACTGAATAGCTAAATAGCTGAATGACCAGTTTTAAAACAGCAGGTAATTGCATCACTATTGTTAAATTGTTCCATTTTATACAAGTAAAATAGCAGGTTGCAATATCAGCCGTAACAATCTCTCTTCTAATAATATCGTTAGTTTTATTTCATGAGCATGTTATACCACTAAAAATTGTATGACTTCAAGGCTTGAATACTCTCTTTTGTTGTCTCCAGAAGAACATATTAAGCTTTGTCACCTGTTCACCTTAGAAAACATACTCTTCAAAGAACGTAGCCAGATTCAAAGTGACACTTAAAAGATGTCGCTGAGTCCCATTACTTCTGCTCAGTGCATTGATAGAACCTCTGCAGCAACATCCTGAATGTTTTTAAGGCAGTTTTCCACTTTATCATTTTTTCTCCTGCTGTTTTGTCTCACATTGTGTATTATAGCTTTAAAGCCCTTAATGTGAACATGTCTATCTCAAACTGCATGCTGATTCTCACCATACTACTTTTGCAGTATAGTATCATATTTACTAAGCTTTTTTATGCAACACTTTTGTCACATGTGTAATTGAACTGGAATTGAATTAGCTCTCATAGGCGCTATTCTAAGGATGGCGTGTAAAGGAAAGTTAGGAAAACACACAGTATTTGGGGTTGAATTTAGATGATATCCAGCTGTTTGAAAAAGAGTGTGTTTTTTCCTTTTGTGTGTTAAGTGGTTAGTTCCTGAAAAGACATGGGTAAGATTAATCTAAAATTGGGAATAACTGGGGAGATGAAAAAAATCTGGATCAGTAAATGACAGAATAATATCCTCACTCCACTTTAAGTAAAAGATGCTAATGCCATGGAAAACAGCTGTGTGACAGGCAGATTGTGGACCCAAATGCAGAACTTGGAAAGCAAGTGTAAAAAAAAAACCCCAGCTTCAATGCTGATTGCTCACCAAAGTACATAATCCACACAATTGCTGGGCAGGAAATCCATAGAGCAGAAAAAACTCATAGAACACAGGTGAACACAGAGCAAGCGAGTACACAGTTACAAAAGTGGGACAACTCGGCAAAGGACAAGGGAAGACATAGGTAATAGCAAACAGGTGGGGAACACAGTTGCAGACACAATTGAGTCAGGGAAGTAAAGTTCAACACATAAAGCAACACTTACTCAAATAAAACAGGAAGAGAGACAATAGAATGTGGGAAACATGATTAACATGACACAAAAAGAAACTCAGAGACAAAGACTAAACCTGACATGGACACACAAGGGAGGCAGGAATAAACAGAGACTCAAGGAATAAAACACAAACCAAATGGAAACCAAGATCAGAAGATCTGAAACTGAAACCTGAAAATATCAAGAAACAAACCAGGGAAGGAAAATACAAAACTTAAGACAAAAGACTCTCAAAGAAACCAGCTTAAGTGTATGAACACAGTGTCCAAAGTTAATATAAGTGTTGCCTTAGTACTTTGCTTAATAGATTATTAATATAAAAATTAGGTTATGCAGTTCTTTACAACTGGCCAAGGGATAGTCTAGTAAGAATCTTCCATTTCATATCTTAAAAATATATACACTCATCGGCCATTAAGGTCATGGGCTACAGCACCAGAAGACCTCATAACATGGCACTCCTGTCCACTGAGAGCAGGAAACCGAGGCTTCCATTTGCACGGCTCACCATAATTGTACAATAGAAAATTGAAAAAATCTATCTTGGTTTGATGAGTTTCTGCTGTGACATTCAGATGGTAGGGTCAAAAACTGGCATGAGCAGATGAAGGCATGGATCCACTCTGCCTTGTAGCACCACTTCAGGTTTCAGTTGGTGGTGTAATGATGAGGGGATATTTTCTAGGTACACTTTAGGCCCTCTTAGACCCCACTGAGCATTGTTTAGTCACCTCAGCCTACCTGAGTAGTATAGTTAACCATGTCCACCCCTTTATGTATCCTTCTTCTGACACCTGCATCCAGGATAACCATCATACCATTAAGCTGCATGATGCTATCATGTCAGTATGAACCAAAATCTTTCCAGTCCCCCTGTATTTATTTGAGAAATGCAGAAATTATCTGGAAGGCAGTTTTAACTCGTGACCATATAATTAAAGAACTTTTTAGAAGTATTTATTCAATCATTTGCAAAAACAGTTGGGTTCAAAAAATATTTAATGTCCAATCCACTGGAAATTAAATATGCTAATTTAGACTGATGAAACATTTCAGCCTCTGATCAACTAAAATACAAGGCTGAGGCAATATAGTTTCATGTGAAAGCTTCCATCTCACTGCGCAATAAATCAGATAGGGCTCTTTGAATCAATTCCAGCAATCACGCAGAATCACACAACTTGACAGAGCCTGATTCTGTGAACACTTGGACTTTGGAAAGTAATTTCATTACCAGCATTTTAATGAACTCATATTCCTCATTTCAGAAGAGTAATTGAATGATTTAGTAGCAGGCAGGCGTCTCATGGCATTTTAGTTTTTTCATGAATGACAAAACCTTATTGAACAGATGTTTGCCTGCACCTGACAGGACAGATGCATATGAAATGATCACCCTGACCTTTTGCTTGTCCTTACCATGATCTGGGGAAAAAAACACACAATAATGAACAAGAAGAAGAAAAAGAATATCTTTGGTTAAAAAAACAATTACCAGGTGATAGAAAGAATAGCAATGTGTGATGTGGATATTGCACATGTCTACAGATGTTCCTTAAACATTACAATCAGGGGTGTTTTATGTATGCCCGCAGCTGTACTCAGTAGGGCAGAAACATTTAAATACAAATTAGTTCCTGTTTTCAGGTCTTGGAGCCAATGTTTTATCCTTTTAATTCTGCATGCTTTCTGTGCAAGTCCCTCCAGTGACACTGAAAAGAGAGTCACGCTGAGCTGGATTGTCAGAGTTATTGTTTTAGGCACTGTGGTGTCAGTGTGGATTGCGTTTTAGCTATGACAATATGATAGCTTGTCCTTTCAGTGAAATCCAGCAGTTGTTGATGTCGTTTGACATTTCAGATGGCTGAGATGCCTACAGGTTATACCCCTGCCTAAACAGCTGATGACAAGTGGCTTTTCATTACAAAACACAAACTACAAATTTATTAGAAAGTCTAGACTTCCAATTTTAGAACTGGGAAAAAAAAGGCCAATGAAAAATTTGATTTCTACATTTCTATTAATTTCTGCTTGTTATTAGAAAAAGAGAATATTCTGCCTTTGGCATGATTTTTGTCAGAGGGTGTTCTGCAAGTGTGAGTCAGTTATTCTGGAATAGTTGTTGCTAATTTATAGAGCCAGACTTCTTTGTCAGTGTGCTGGGCTTGTCTAGAGAATTGGACTTCAGTTTAGCTTTTTAGTTCCCATTCAGAACAACTTTACATCTTGAGCTTAAACTCACCAGCTCCTTCAGGATGTCACATCCATGGATGCTGTCACAAGAAAGTTTGCTTTTCTGATATCAGTATATAGAAAATTACATGAAGAGAGCTGGAAAGAGACCAGCATAGCACCAGGCTAGGTATCTCCTATTTGTGTGAGGAGGAAGGAGGAGGAATAATGCCAAGAGCCATAAAAAAAATTACCTCCAGCAGGATACTTATAAGAATCTGAAATTTCAGAATATGCCTAGCAAAGTTGAAACTTTAATAACAAGGGTTCATGAGCTAGCATCAGTATGAGAGTGAGAACACTGAAAAAATACAAAGTAGACATTTTTACAAAAAGGATGGCACAGTTGGGGGATTAGGACAGCACATTTTGTCCCACAGGCATCAGCTTGTCAGCTTTTTTCAGGCACACTGGTTGAGTTCATCTACGATGAGTCGGTCTTTACCTCCTAATGCCTTTAGCCACAGGACTGATCACTATAAGCCAGAAAGGCTGCACGTGCACATGCACATACACAGATTTAGCAGATCCAAGCAGCAGTTTTTTACATGCACATTTCCTTCCCTATATTTCTGCTTAAATACAAAGTCAGATTGGTTCATTTGGGTGTTTTCTCTCCTCTTTCATTTGTGACCCTTCTGTATACTAAATTGAACCTGAATTCATATGCAGGATACCACTGCTGTGTAGCAAAGGTGCCAATTTCATGTGTTATTCAGGACAAGGTAAAGGCCAAATCATGAATATACACAGAATGACAGCCGGAGCATGATGCATTTTAATTTGTACTTTTTTCTCTTTTTCACTGTTAGTGAGAAAGAGAAGCATATGAAGCAGTTTATGTGAGACCACAGCTCAAAAAAATCAAAAAGACACTTTTTAATAACAGTAAAGCATCAAGTCAGTTTAACTTCTGGGATATTCATCTGGTCAGTTAAGTAGCAGAGGGGGTTGTTAATCAGTTTCAGCAGTGTTGGTGTTAACGAAATTAGTAACAGGTGCACTAGGGGGGCAAAAGTGAGACAACAGTCTGACTGTTTTTGTTTTTTTTGCATTTGGCAAGGCTCAGTGTCACTGCTGGTAGCATGAGGTAATACATGGATCATACATAGATCGCACAGGTAGCCCAAATCCCCCAAGGATGGCACATCAATATGTGCCATTGCCAGTTCTGCAGTCTCTCCCAGCATAGTCTCAAGATCGTGGAAGTGATTCCAGGAGACAGACAGTTGCATTGCCTATAACATAATTCAGCATAACTGCTTTGGTGATGTATCAGTAACAGTCTGGAGAGGCATATCCATCTAAATAATAAAATAAGTATTAATAATAATTAATAAAATAATAACATTTTTATCATCAGAGATAAAATTACCAATAATCCTCCCACAGATGTAATACGATCTACAGCTACTTTTAGTACCATTGATATTCATTTAGACTCTTTTTCTCCAATTGATCTTTCTGAGTTAACTTCAATAATTACTTTCCCATTCCTACAAAACTGCTCAAAGAAGTCCTGCCATTAATTAATGCTTCAATCTTAAATATGATCAACCTATCTCTAATAATCGGCTATGTACCACAGGCCTTCAAGCTGGCTGTAGTTAAACCTTTACTTAAAAAGCCATCTCTAGACCCAGCTGTCTTAGCTAATTATAGGCCAATCTCCAACCTTCCTTTCATATCAAAAATTCTTGAAAGAGTCGTTGTCAAACAGCTAACAGATCACCTGCAGAGGAATGGCTTATTTGAAGAGTTTCAGTCAGGTTTCAGAGCCCATCACAGCACAGAAACAGCTTTAGTGAAGGTTACAAATGATCTTCTTATGGCC
>VVHJ01048681.1:0-13714 GCA_015107715.1 Tylochromis polylepis | reverse complement strand
GCCGCCTCTCACCAGGGGCAACTCCAGACTGAGACAGAGTCCAGCCCCTCTCCAGGAGACTGGTTCCAGAGCCCAAGCCATGCGTTGAGGTGAGCCCAACTATATCTAGCTGGTACCTCTCAACCTCACGCACCAACTCAGGCTCCTTTGCCACCAGAGAGGTGACATTCCATGTCCCAATTGCCAGTCTTGGTAGCTGGGGATCGGTCCGCCAGGGCTTCCGTTCCTGGCCGCCGCCCGACTCACAATGCACTTGACCCCTACGGCGCTTCCTGCGGGTGGGAAGATGGGCCCATGTCCCTTTTACAGGCTGTGCCGGCCGGGCCCCATGGTCTAAGGCCCGGCCACCAGACGCTCGCCCTCGGGCACCCTCCCCGGGCCTGGCTCCAGGGCGAGGCCCCAGTAACCCTATCCCGGGCAGGGTAAACTGTTCCCTTAATGGTTTTCTCATGGGGATCAATTATGTCTAAATATTGGATATTATGTCAGGTGCAAAGCGACAAAGCTTAGGCTGTGTTCTGCAGTACAGTCCTGCACCAGTATAGCCAATTTTTTTGGCCTGGTGTCCCGTACAGGAATTAAGCCCTAGTTCTAGACTAAATCAAATTTTAAAACCAGAACTTATTGAAATGTCTTTCAATAAGTCTTTCATTGTCTTTCATTGATTAAACTAGTCTCAAATTTGTCTTAGTCTGGAGTTAAATAATTAGATTTTTTTGAACGAAGCCTACAGTGAATCCATTTTCAATTGAGGACTTAAATTAAACCTGGCCAGAGGCATGTGTAACTTCAGCTTAAAGGCTGTGTGCCACATGGTGCATGGTGAAAGGCCAGTACCACCAAGACCAGAGAAAAAAATGCTCCCAGGCAGGAGTAACCTGCTGAATGAATTTGAGGACACAGATTTTTGTGCTCGTTTCCGTATGTACAAAGACAACGCAGCTGAAATCTTTTGTTTGCTTCAGACGAAGCTTTCATGTCACTCATTGAGCGAAACTCAACTTTTCTTTTGGGATGAGGAACCTTCCATTGTGAAACAGCGTATTTGTGTGGCGTATTTAAATCAACTGTGTGTGTGTGTGTGTGTGTGTGTGTGTGTGTGTGTGTGTGTGTGTGTGTCGGGGGGGGAATAGTGCCCAGAGTCTGCAATGCAGTATGTGCACAGAGAAAGGACTACATTAAGTCCACCACCACTGTAGATCTGGCACCTTGAAGGTTACAGTTCTATGAATATGGAAACGTCCCTGGAGTAAGTGGCTTTATTGATGGATGTCATATTCCCAAGTATCCTTATGGAGAAGGAATCTTAAAAACTGGTTGTCAGTAAATGTACAAGGTGTGTGCACTTCCACTATGCAGTTCCCCAACATTGTTGGGTGTTGGAAAAGTTTGACTCGTAATTCCTGTGCTAGTACAGGGTCAGTGGGCTTATTTTCTTGACTCTGCTCTGGCTCCTCTAACATCTGCTTCAAGCTCGGGTCATCTTTGTCTAGAAAAGAATTCCAGTATTGGACATAAGAATTTAAGAGCTGAGACCATTAAATATCATTTACCATTAGAGTGCTAAAGATAAAATAATTTGCCAAGCAGAATTACTTGAGGTAAATTAACAAGTCCTTTAAAAGCCCACCCTGGGCTGTCCAGATGGTCATCGTCTGGAATACCTTCTAGGGATTGTTGGCTTTCAGTCATTTCAGTCAACAAAGTCTCCCAGCTCATCTGTCTCTGTTCTAACTGGGGTCCCTGACCTGTCTTGAAACACTACCTATTAGCAATGGTAGTTTTTTCCCCAGTTGTATTTTAATGGTTTTTGACAGGCTCTTTAAAAGGAAACATAGGAGTTGTATTAACAGTTGCGTTATATGAGAACATGCTGCACACAGTCCACACGTGAGCGATTACTGACATCAGGCCACCATAAATAATAGAAATAAATCTTAGTAGTTGTAGGGTACAGTTGGTTACCTTTTCACTTGAGTTAAATTAATTAGAAAAAATAAGCCAAAATATTAGAATAGCTTCTCTATTTCTTCTTTATAGAAAATTTGACAGACAAGGAGCTGAAGAAACTGCGCAATAAACAGCGAAGAGCGCAGAAGAAGGCCCAGTTAGAAGAGGAGAAGAAGAACGCGGAGAAGGAAAAGCAGCTTAAGAACCAGAAGAAAAAGAAGGAGGATGACGACGAAGAGATTGGAGGGCCTAAAGAGGAGCTAATACCAGACAAACTGGCCAAGGTGGGCTGATGTTTTCTTGTTCTGTCCACATGACAGCCAGTGCAGCTGGCCTCAGTCATACATGTTACTAATGAAACAACTTTTTCTTCCAGCCAGAGAATCCTTTGGATGAAGCAGTCAAGTTCTTGATCCCTCTCAAGAACCTGGTGCGCAAAAAGGTTGAGACTCATCTGTTGGCTTTTGAGATCTACTTCAGGAAAGGTAAGACAGGTTTCCAGCACAAAGACTCATCTCAACAGTTGCTGTCAGCAAAATATTAATTTTATTTTGTAGATTATTTATCCACTTGGTCATTAAATGCATAACTCCAGATCTATTTGTGCTTGTTCTGTTTTCTGCTATTTGTCTGCTGTGATGTGACAGCACGAAAGATTTTAACCTGAAAAAGTGACAATAAGCTCAGTTTGTACTTTTGTATTGCTATTCCAGTGCCTAAAACCATACTAGGGGGAATCAGCAGCATGGATATTTGGTCTGACAAACCTAGATGTGGTAGAGGGGTTGCTCTGTAGTGTTTTTGGATGTTGCTGTAGGCTTTGTCCAGTGTGTTTTTCCCCCTTGTTGCACATTTAACATGCCGTTCAAATCTGGGGAATACTGACCCAAGTCAGCATGGTTAAAGTCCCCAGCTATGATGTGCACTGCGTCGGGGTAGGACTTCTGCTCACTGCTTATTGCCTTGTGCAGCTCATCCATGGCTGAGTTAGCATTAGCATCAGGTGGTACGTACATGGCCATTACCATGACGACAGTAAACTCGCGAGGTATGTAGACGGGTCTGCAAATATTCCAAATCCAGGGAGCAGTGGCTGTCTGTTTGTGTTCTTACACCAGCTGTAGATGCATAAACCCCCTCCTCTGTCCGGACTTGATGGCTGCAGCCAAGTCTCTGTGAGGAGTGTAATGCTACTGTCCTGTACACAGTTGTTGACTGCAGTCTGTAATCTCAGTTTGTTGATTTTCTTGGTTATGGACCTAACATTGGAGAGGAAAATACTCGGAAGTGGTGGCTTAATTGCTTGTTTCTTTAGCTGTGCTAGTGGGCCCGCCCTGCAGCCTCGCCTCCTTTGTTTACGTTTCCTCTTGGGCTTGCCGTTGGGGAGAACCATCCACGCCATCCTGGAGTTCTTATTATTTCCTCCGGAATGCCGTGGAAGCGGTGGTAGTCCGACGTAATGTTCCTTGCACAGCGTAATCCCAAATTCAGATGAGCCCTCTTTTCAGTAGTAGAGTTATCCCAGAGTATTTTAACTTATTTTTAAAAAAAAAAATTATATCTAGCATATCTTTATGG
This sequence comes from Tylochromis polylepis, assembly GCA_015107715.1. Classification (NCBI taxonomy): domain Eukaryota; kingdom Metazoa; phylum Chordata; class Actinopteri; order Cichliformes; family Cichlidae; genus Tylochromis; species Tylochromis polylepis. The sequence goes on along the minus strand of VVHJ01048681.1, from coordinate 10,186 downwards.
ATACAGTAAATGAAAAATAGCATAGTGAAGGCAGGAACATGGATTCGATTCACTTCAAGTTTTATTTATGTAGTGTAAATTCACAAAAAAAAAGAAAAGGTAAAGACCTTACTGGACTGAGGGAAATCCCCGACAATCAGATGACTACTTTATGAGCAAGCACTTGACAACAGCGCAAGGAAAAATACCATTTTAACAGGAAGAAACTTCCAGCAGAACTATAATCAGGGAGGAGGCACCCATCGACCATGGCCCGTTGGAGGTACCCCCTAGGCACACTAGGGGGAGAGAGCTAGAGTTTAATAATCACTAATGGTTAAATGCAGTAGTGGGATATAAACACTCTGTACATCATGAAAAACCCAACAGCAGCCTAAGTCTTACAGCATGACTAAGGCATAGTTCAGGATCACCTAATCCAGCCCAAACTATAAGTCTTATTAAAAAAGGGAAGTTTTAAGCCTTCTTTAATCTTTAAATGTAGAGAGGATGCTAATGCTAATCTGGTCAATATGGAGAAGATGCTTTGAGTGCTTGAAATTGAGTAGGAAGGTGTTAGATAAGTACCAGTACATTTATAGTTTCACGAGAGAGGTACTTGATAGCTGAAGGCTCTTCCTGTTCTACTTTTATAAACTGTAGGAACCACAAGTAAGCATGGGGTGTGAGAGCAACGTGCTCTTTTGGGATAATATGGTACTATGACATCTTTAAGATATTGTTGTGCCTGATTATTTAAGACCTTGTATACATGGAGGGCAAACTGAAATCTTGCTCCTTTAGCCCTTCCCAACTCCTCTGATAGCAAACATTTTTCCACAGTCACACTCCACTTGACTTTTCAGTACCTGCTAACTGTCTCAGGAGTCTCACAAGAAACCCTTCACTAGCTTGATAGCTCATTTCACCTTTGGTGTGCACCAGTCTAGTTCAGGGATTACCAACACAACAGACACAAATCACCTTACGCCCACTGCTCCATACAGCCACCTTGGCAAGGGAGGTGTGCAACACAGCCCATTCTGACTCCCATGTCCCCACTCTTTCTCTGATTGCTGTTGAAGGTCTGCCGGAGGATAAACTTGAAGTTCTCATGGTCCATGGGCTCCGCCATGCCGCACTGGTAGTACAGTGCACTTACACCCTCACTATATTTTTGGGTACACCAGGCCTGTCAAACACCCTCTTCTGCTACCTGATCTAACTTACTGTTGTTTCTCACAAGTTCCTCCCAGAATCCCCCTCAGTAACGGCAAAGCAAAGCATAGTAGGACACGTTCCCCAACCTAGAGGTACAGGGAAACAACCCTCTCGTTCACTGTGAAAAACCCCTTATACGATGGCAGTGAACCGGGGAAGATGCTTGTATACACACCCCTGCCCACTGCCTCTCACAGAGGACAACTCCAGATTGGAATAGAGGCCAGGTCCTCTCCATGAGACTGGTGTCTGAAACCGTGTGATGTATTGAGGTGCTCTTGATGACATCTACCTGATGGTATCTTCACCTTCAGGCTCAGGCTCCGCCACTAGGCCCTCTCCTTTGAGCCCCTTCACGGCCCGGTTCCAGAGCGAGGTGGAGATGAGCACCTGGGTCACCTGAATGAGAATCTGAAAGGCACAATGCCAGAAGAGCACTAAGATTTAAAGCGCATGGAAGAGAGGCAGATTGACTCATGGAAAATGAGAACGTCATTTGATGACAGACTTAAGTTTGATAGCATGAGAAAGCTTAAGAGATGTAATAATATACTAGCAGCCTGAACAACGAGGAATGAAGGTAGATGAGTGAATACAGAGCTTGACAGTCTTTTTCCATGCTTTCTTACATTCTGCAAAAATTACAAAAACTTTGTCCCTCTGCCTTTCTCCAGAGAAGTACCTGCTGATGCTGCAGTCCATAAAGAGGGCTGTTAACATAGAACCTTCTAATCCATGGCTGCATCAGTGTCTTGTCCGCTTTTTCAAAGGAGGTAAGTATGACCCTCTGTGAGCTACATGAACTGTTGTGATTGTCTCTGGGTGTTGCTCACCTTTTAAAGCTTCACTGGGCTCTGTCTTATTGTACGTACAGTGAGTGAGAGCACGGATCTGGCAGAGGCAGTGAGAACAGTGTTGAAGCATGAGATCTCTAGGCTGTTTGGCGAGAGCAATCCTCAAAGCTTCAACAAGAACTACCTGAGCCAACACTCCAACTCCATCCCACACCGACTGGCTGGTACGCAACACAAACCTTTCCCTGATTCTCTATGACAGAGGTGGTGAATGTTATGACCCCTTTTTTTTTTTTTAAAGTCTTTATTTTTTTACACACAGCATAAGGGGGAAAACAGTACTCTGTTCACTCTTCGTTGCTTTATATTTTGCTTCCAAGAAACCAGGCTTTATGTAATTTAAAAAACTGGCCTGGAGCATTAGTTCTCCGGGCTTTCTGAAGGTTCGTCAAAGTTTCCTTTGGACATAAGCTGCTGTTTTACTCACTCTGAGTTCACTCCTTGTACTTATGACATTCATCTGAAAATGCTTATGTTTTAGTTAAAGTTGGTGATTTTTTTGATTTTAATGAAAAAAGGATATAGGATCGTAACTATACATAGGGTTAGTGCATAATTACATATGTAATTGGAATTTCCATACACATGTAGTAGACCAAAGGCGACGTGTTCTCGAGAATTTCAAAGTGTTCTTGTGCTGTTATTGGACATTTAAATTCAGGCCTGCACCTTTACACTCAAGATATGAAGGAGCGTGTATTGCAAATGTATTCCTGATATTGTTCTACTCACTTATTGTTAGCAGATTAAATATGCGACCCTCCCATCTCTGGGCAGTTGACAAGAGGTTGCTAAACAACAATAGCTGGTTATAAGCTTATATTGCTATTAGCTTATAACCCTGTAAAACTAACCTTATGCCAGCTAATGTTAACCTTGTTTTGGTATCCTAAAAATGTAACTTTCCGTCTGATAAACAGTTTGATAACATTCTCACACCATACTAGAGTTTACTCACCAAGCTTCAGAGTCCAACAAAGTTATATTCACTTCAAAGACCTTTCACTAATACGGAGGTTAATAGTAGCTAACGGTGGCAAAAACAATAGCCCTTACCAAGAGTTCAGCATACTCTCAACAACTTGTCTCTGTATTACTGTCATCAGTCAGAAATGAGCTTCTCTGACTTCTCTGTTTATACCTGTTTACTGATGTTGAAGAGCTGGTCAGCCCAAGAATAGCTGTAAATGCGTCTAGTTCCCAGGTCTCCCCACGAGCTTCAGAAAAAGAGTGAAAAATGCTGTTCTAATAAGTGGTGAGTTTTGTACATGACTAGAAAGAGTGAGTCAAATTGCTAGTGACAGATTTGCATCTATGAGAGACAGGTCAGATACTGGGGAAGAGAATGTGAAACCTTTCTTTGGAGTAATGGAGAATGTGGCATCCAGTGCATGTAATTGTGTAGAGCCTGACAGAAAAAGGAGACTTATCACTGTCAGTATTGAATTTATTCTTCTATGGTTTCATTAGCCATCAGAGTTTCAAAGTTGGGGACATGTTTTGTTGTTGTTGTTTTTTTAATATATAATCTCAACTGTAAGTACCGGAAAAAATCTTGATGCAGGGATTTTGTAAATATTCTCTAATTGTGTAAATGAGACAAACTTTTTTTCAGTCTAAAGATCCCAAATGTTACATATTACAGACTGTAAGGTTAGGTTAGTCAGTCTTCCAATTTGTGGAAAGAATGATGTCCACAAATTAGAGCATCTAAGAAGTACATATTAGGAGCCTTAATGTATTGTTTTGTTTATGTCCAGATTCTCAATGTGTTATTAATAACGAAACTGTTACTAAAATATGATTTCTTAACTGAAGTAGGGCGATGGAGAAGGGCAAGCAATGTTGTTTTATTCTTACGGGATTGTCGTTCAGTACGCAGCCATGCTGGGCAGATGTCCAGGTGGACCATTTTTCCACCATGTAAGAATAGACAGGTTTGGCAAGGGGGGAGCCAACTTCCTTGGATTTTGGCAGATAACGTTTTGAAATTCTGACTGCTTTGTAATTCTCCACACTCAATCATTGTGTAGTGATTGAGTCGAGCTGTTTAAAAAAGAAAAAAAAAAAGCACAATAAAACAAGGCATTGACCAAAAAGGTGGAGAAAATGTTGCCGAACGATAATTTTAATAAATTATTTTAATTTGACATCCCCCAACCAGAGAAACTGGAAGGGACTTCCAGAACTCGATGTGCCGCTTTGCTTGCTCTAGCTTATTTTGCCAAATCAGCTGTAGAAGCATCTTCTGGATTTTCTATTGTGATTACCAAACATCCCTGTTATGAAAGGGATGGATTGTAAATAAGTAACCGGGAAAAATTTGCTTACCCTTATTTATAGAAAAACCAGAAATTGATTTAGTGTTAAGAGAGAGGGGACTTTTGTGGATTAGAAATGTGTAAAAGAATATCATCACAAGATCACCACAATTGCATGAAATGGGGGAAAAATTGCTGAAATACTAATGAAAGAAATACTGATGGCCAATAGTTCTGTACTTATAGCAAATAAAGGAAAAATAGGACAACCTTTTTTTTTTTAGAATAGATCTTTATTGTCACTGTTACAAGAACAATGAAAAACAGTTTGGCATCTCTCCATTAGCAGTATGTAGATTTTTACATTAAAATTACTTTAGAATATAAGATACACAGATATATACAAGTTGTATACAATCTTGACATGTACCAAGATGAATTTCAGAAAGTGGAGAAATACTCTGATTGGTGATAATTGAGGCTATTAGGTGAGACAGAATTTTTTCAGTCCATTCTGTAAATGTGGGTTCAAAACCAAACTTTCTTAAAGGGTACATCCTGTAGAACAGCTCCATTTCAGTGAATGCACGCCGCACATCTAGTGAGATGACCGACTCCACTGTATGTTCTGCATACAAAATGTTGAATAGGTGACACAAATTAAAGTACATGTGCCTGCCTGGCATAAAGCCTAGTTTGGTCTGGATGGATAATGGTACTTACACATTCTTTCAGTCTGTTAGCCAGAGTTTTTCTTTCAGTTGGCAGTAACAAAATAGGACAACAGCTAAACATGTTATAGAATTCAATGTTGAAGCCATCTGGTCTCCTGGCTTTATTATTTATGTGGGAAGATATTGTGTTCTGTATCTCTTTTAGCTCGGTGTCAGCATGTAAATTTGAAGCTGAATCATCAGACATTTTGGGTAGAACTAATAGCTCAAAGAATGCATCCATAAGTTTGATATCTAGTTCACCTTGTAAATGGAAAACTTTTGCATAAAAATTATCAAAATTTGTATTAGTTTATCCAAGATTGTCAGAAAACTGCCCTTTTGTCACTTTATCCTTTGTATAACCCTACATGCTCACAAATGCTTTAATTGACGGGCTAATACCCAGTGGAGCTTAGCCCCAAACTCAGTACTTCTGTGCAGGTTTGCAGGAAAATGTACAGTTAATGTTTGTGTTTAGGACTCAAGGCACAGGTGAACTTAAAGTGGGCATTATATATTAGATTAGTGGTTCAATCCAAAAGGTAAACAAAATTCAAAAGGGTAACAATGGAAACCAGGAACTGAAAAAACATCTACACTGGGGAATACAAGCTAACTACGGATGGGAACTCGTACAACCCATAGAGCAGCAACAAGGAGGAAAAACGGGGATAAACAAAAGACAAAGGGGAAGACTGCAACTATAAATGCACAGAAGGGTGACTGGGAAGAGAGGAAACACCTCGGGAACAAGGCTGAAACTGATAGGGGACAATGAGACTGGGGAAAGTAAGCCTGCATACTAAACAAATGGGACAAGGATTACCAAAATAAAATGGGGAAATAACCAAACGAGCCAAACATCACTGACAGGAACTAGACACAAAAGGGCAGAACACTAGGGAAACTATAATATAAGACTAGGGACCAAGAATAGAACGAATACACTAAGGGAAAAAGAGATCTGAATATAAGTTCAAAGAAAACCAAAAATCACAGATTTGCATACTAGAAAATCCACAAAAAACCAAAAACAAACCTCAAAATCATTGCATCAACAATTTGGAGATTTGATTGGACAGAGTTGTACTCGTAGCGTGAAGCTGTGATCTTTTTTAGTGTGTCTGAATTATTTTTAACTATGTAGGAAGCTTCCAATTTAGTAAGTTCACTGTCAGTTTCAGACAGTCTTGAGTTAGACTTCTTTTCAGATGCTTCATAGAATATTATATGACCCCAGAGAACCATTTTCATGGTCTCCGAGAGAGTGGAAACAATATCATATCCATCTTATCTGAAAGGTATGACGTTTTCTTCTGTAGAAGGATACGTCATACCTTTCAGTCTCAATAAATCAGGTTTGTTGTTGTTGTTGTTGTTGTTTAAGCAAAGACATAATCAAGTGAAACAAAGGGGGGAAAAAAGGAAATGCACAATTCAAATACAAACAACAAATAAATAAATACCTAAGGGTGATGATTGAATAAGTGAATGAAAAGTCTAAGTTATTCAGTATATTAAAAAATAAATAAATAATAATAAAATAATACATTCTTTTTTTTTAAAAAAAGGCTAAGCGGGAGTGAGGGAGTCCATCAATCAGAAAGACTGAACAGAATAGAAAAATGTTAGGACGGGACGTCAAGTATTATAAAATTTATCAGAGTTACCTTTCACTGAATATCTAATCTTCTCCAATTTTAGAAAAGACATGGTGTCACTGAGCCACTGAGTGCTGGAGGGAGCTTTAGTTGACTTCCGCTGAAGGAGAAGACGACGTCTTGCCAGTAAGGAAGAAAACGCTAAAATATTTAATTGGTTAGAGGTAAACCGGTTGTAGTCAACTGGGAGCCACAATATGTCAAGATGGGGGGGAAGGTTTAATGATCATTGAAAGTATCTTTGACATGGTATCAAAATAATTCTGCCAAAAGCGAGTGAGTAGCGAGCAAGAGTAGAACATATGTGTTAATTTGCAGGATGGAGCATGGCATTTGTCGCGACACTGGGATAGATTTGTGACAGTCGAGTTTTAGAGAAACAGACACTGAACAGGACTTTAAACTGTATGAGTGAAAGCTGAGCACAGAGTGAACTTGTGTGAATTTTTTTGAGAGCATTGTCCACTAGTCATCTCCCAAATCTAGACCCAGTTCACGTTCCCAAGCAGTCTTGACTTTAGTAACTGGCTCAAAAACTCCTCCCACTGCTGGCTCGGTGGTGTGGAGGGAAAAACACTTTGGCACAACGTCTAATCTGAAAGTACCGAAACAGGTGAGACAGAGGGAGATGGAATTCTTGAGAGAGATCTGTAAAGCTGCAGAAAATACCATCCTTGTAAAAAATAAAAATAAAAAAAATCATTAAAACATGTCAGCCCCTTATTATCCCATGCTAAAAAAGTTGAATCCGTGAGTGCATGTTGAAACAGACAATTCCTCAATAAAGGAGATAACGTAGATGCTAAAGAGTTAGCTAAATATGGAGTGCCTCCTAAACTGATACCAAATTTTCAAAGTGGAGCTGGGTTATTTGTGGAGCCAGAGGGGTTGAATGGAATAGGTGAAGTAAAGCATTTAGAAAGCATGAGAAACTGGGCCTCTAAATTGCACCATAGAAGGTCCACAGATCTGAACCAAAATGAGATTTTGTGGATATGCCCTGCCCAATAATACAATAGGACATTCAACCCTGTCAAACACTTTCTCATGTTGTGGTGGTATTAGAGTAGATGATGTTTAAGGGTGTACGGAGATTGAAAAATAGTTGCCTCCCCTTAACAAATCCAGTTTGCTCCTGTGAAACAATAGATGGTACAATATTTTCCAGACGATGTGCCAAAGCCTTAGCAAGAATCTTAGCATCCACATTTATTAAGGAGAGAGGTCTGTAAGAGCTGCAGAGATTTGGATCTTTATCTTTTTTTTAAGAGGACAGTTATTGAGGCTTGCATTAGTGGGGAGCAATGATGCAATGATTCCTTACATAGCAGGAGCAGTAATGGGGACAGTTTATCCTGATTTTGTTTTAAAGAATTCAACAGGGAAACAGGACCAGGAGATTTATTATTTTGCATGCTTCTCATGGCGACAATGATTTCTTCCACAGTTAATGGTGTGTCAAGTTCTTTAGCAGCATCTGAGTTTATCACGGGGAAATTGAGGCTGTCTAGAACCGAACTCATTTCAGTGGGGCCAGATGGAGATTTAGATTTATATAAAGAGGAATAAAATAAGTGAAAAGCTAAGAGTGGTGGGATAACCTATGCAATGTGCCAGACGAATCTTTTGTCTCAGGGATCATATGTGAGGCTGTCCGGCGACATAGATGATGAGGAGCGGGCTTGCCTTATCACCATGTTCATAATATGTAGAAGTCGCTCTGCATCACTAGTGGTTATAAGATCAAATTCAGTCTGTAAATCAACTTGTTGTTTAAGTAAACTAGGAGAGGGAGAAATAGCGATTTGGTGATCCAGATTAGTAATATTAACACTGAGTTCTAGCAGTTTTGCTTTACGGGACTTGTTTAAGTGGGCGGTGTAGGAAATAATTTGTCCCCATAAATGTGCTTTTAGTGATTCCCACAGTAGTGGGCGTGAGACTGGTTCCTTCTCATTCTGTCTCATTCAACTTTAGCTGCGATAAATGTATTGAACCCATCATCTGAGAGAAGTAAAGGGTTGAACCTCCAAGGTGTAGAGTATCAGGGTTGATAGGAAACCTGATATCTAATGAAAGAAGGGGCGTGGTCAGAAATGACAATAGGGTGATAATTAACAGTCTGCACATCTGGAATTAGTTTAGCATCAATGAAAAAGTAATCAATTTGAGAGAAAGACTGATGCATGTGGGGAAAAAAGGAAAATTCCTTGTTCTGGGGGTTATAAAATCTCCAAGGATCAATGTGACCATTCTTGGACGTGAAATCTGAAAGTGACCTCGACATTAATGATTGGGTCAAAGTTCGTGGGTTAGAACGGTCTTGATCGGGGTCAATTACCCAATTCATGTCACTCTAATTATGAAAAGGTTGTTATTCAATGAGGGAAGACATTCAAAGAGCCTAAATAGCAAACCCCCCCCCCCTTCCCCCCGACTAATTCAGCTTTAAGATGTTTCAAATGACCGGGCTTAAGTGGGCTGCCCATGCCTTCAATATTTCAGCTCAAAAATCTCACAGAAGACCCAGTTTGAGGAATATTTACATCACTGGGCATATATTAGGTTTTTATTGACAGAAGGAAGAAAGAGAGAGACTGAATGTGGACCACCCCCACCCCCCAAGGAAAAAAAAACTAAGGAATTAAAGAGAAAAGAAGAAAAAACACCCCCCATGCTCCCCCCTCCCCATAGCACTTACAACCCCAACCAACAAGAGAACCCAGTGCAAACTCCACAAGGAGTCAGATCCCTAGAACAAATGCTTACGGTTTTTAGTATAATAGTAGCAGTCAGTCTACGATTTGAGCTCCTGAAAACTGAGCAACATTTGACAACAGCGTGAGAAGCACGTGGTCGGTTGGAGCCATCTTCCTGATGTATTCGTGGATGTTGATTGTCTCATCCTGGACTGTGGTACTGATACTCACTAGTCCCCGGCCTGCTTCCTTCCGCTTAGCATACAGCCTCAGGGTGCGGTACTTGGGGTGAAACCATGACCAAGCTCCATGCATGGTCAGGAGCTTCCTGGTCTTGATGTCAGTGGCTTCTATCTCCTCCTTTGGCCAGCTGATTATCCCAGCAGGGTACCTGATCACGGGCAGGGCGTAGGTGTTGATAGCCAGGATCTTGTTCTTACCATTCAGCTGACTCCTTAGGACTTGCCTGACCCTCTGCAGGTACTTGGTGGTTGCAGCTTTCCTAGCGGCCTCTTCATGGTTCCCATTTGCCTGTGGGATCCCCAGATACTTGTAGCTGTCCTCTATGTCTGCAATGTTTCCTTCTGGTAGTACAATCCCCTCAGTTCTGACTACCTTCCCTCTCTTAGTTATCATCCGACTACACTTCTCTAGTCTGAATGACATTCCGATGTCATTGCTGTATATCCTGGTGGTGTTGATCAGTGAATCGATGTCTCGTTCACTCTTGGCATACAGCTTTATGTCATCCATGTAGAGGAGGTGGCTGGCAACTGCTCCATTCTATAGTCGGTA
>VVHJ01048679.1:0-12356 GCA_015107715.1 Tylochromis polylepis | reverse complement strand
CTGGAAACTCCCCAGATCTTGATCCCATTGAGAACTTGTGGTCAATCCTCAAGAGGCGGGCGGACAAACAAAAACTCACTAATTCTGACAAACTCCAAGAAGTGATTATGACAGAATGGGTTGCTATCAGTCAGGATTTGGCCCAGAAGTTGATTGAGAGCATGCCCAGTCGAATTGCAGAGGTCCTGAAAAAGAAGGGCCAACACTGCAAATACTGACTCTTTGCATAAATGTCACTTAATTGTCGATAAAAGCCTTTGAAACGTATGAAGTGCTTGTTATTGTATTTCAGTACATCATAGAAACAACTGACACAAAAATCTAAAAGCAGTTTAGCAGCAAACTTTGTGAAAACTAATATTTGTGTCATTCTCAAAACTTTTGGCCACGACTGTACATTTACAAAACAGACTTGTTTCTTCTGATTTCAAGGGGAGTTATTTCATCCCACCTTTAAACATCGAACTGATTCGAACCTAAACGGCAACGCATGAAAGGCAGTCCCATTTTAATCGCCAGAGGATGAAAGAGGTGAGACCGTGTGCCATAGCCCGGGATTGAAGTGGCCCAGTGTTTTTATTTATTTAGTTTTTCTGCATAGCACCGGAATGACTGCAGGTGTCCGTAAACTGCAGTTGCAATACTTCAGCATCATCGTCATACGAAACAGGAGTGAACATAAACTGAGTAATATTTTTTTAATTTCAAATTCAATGCTTCTGTCAGTTCATCAAACATCAGAAAACACAAAAACTGTTTGTTTGCACTTTGTCACGCACTGTGTTATTTAAAGGCTGCGTGAAAATACTCTGCAGGTTAAACAGGTTAGTTCGCTGTACTGCGGTGGATTTAAAGTAAACAACAGTGTGTTGGACTGTTGCACAGCAGCTGTGCTGCTCATGGTCAGAGGTGGGTTACATCAAGTATAGCAGAAATTCATATGATTTATAGCTGATGATGCCGAGATTCATTCACCGAATTCCACCTTCATACCAACTGTATAGTGTCTAAAATAAAGACAGTGTAAATAGTATACTGTCAGTGTAGAGCATAAAACATCTGCTGACATCTTGTTGAATTCAATTCTGTACATCCACAAAGAGCTGTGAACTTCAGAGCAGCAGCAGATCGGCTGATCACAGCCTGTACACTAAAAAAAAGAAAATCTACTGGAGCTCTCAGTAGAAATGACAGAGTTGTGAAAAAAAGTCTTTTTCTCTGCTCATGCTCTATTTAACCGATTCAAGCTGAGTACAATTAGAAATAACATTTAGCCTGAAATAAAGTTTGTATTCCATCCATCCACCCATCCTCTTCCGCTTATCCTTTTCAGGGTCGCGGGGGGCTGGAGCCCATCCCAGCTGTGTTAGGAACACAAACTATATTAGTAATATTACATTAATATAGCACAAGGTTCATGAAGCTCTGCATAAAAACAGCTGGTAGAAACATTCAAGGAGTTACTATAACTTTCTTTGAGTACTTTTCAGAGCCTGTACTCCTTCACTTTTATTATTTAACACTAGTATGCATACTTCTACTCGAGCCCAGAAAGTCTGCCACCTCTGACCATCTCACACGGCAGTGGAGCCGTCTATGTTTAACACCCGACTGGGAAACACTGGGTTGACTTGTAAGGTTGATAACAAACTTCAACTAGCAGGAGCTGATCTTACCGTTTTAAAGCCATGACGCTGCTGTGTTTCACTCATTGTTACAGTTGGCTTTTTTTTTTTCCCCCCAACTGCATTCATTTGCACAAACACGGGACTCAAACTGGCTCGCGTAGCTTTACAGCTTCCGACAGAAATTTCCCCTCCACTTCACAAGTCTAATAAAGTAAACTGTGTCATTTTAGCTCTACAGTTTCATGAATTCACCAGAAACCAAAACATGGTGTTACTGTAGAACTGCACTTACATGTGTTAAAGATTTCAGTTACTTAAACCTTAAGCAAATGCATTCTTAACAGGCTGTGTCACCTGCAAAGACATTTCGCTGCATGAAGTTTCTTAAACATCTCTTTAAAAGCCTCACACTTCCACTTCCAATGTATAATAAACACAGCCATAGAAGACATACAAGAATTAAAGAGAAGGTGGAAAATATACATACAACCCTAAACCTGAAGAGCAGATGTGTGTTCGTGTGTAAATATAACTTGGCTAAGGAGAGGAAGAACAAAATGATGCAGTGAAAGTAAGTGCAGTTACAATTACTGAACAGCGACTTTCAAACAGAGACCAACAAGTGGATAATATCTGTGATACATTACATTTCTCATGTCTTTTGCAGTAAGTTTGGTAAATAAGCTCGCAAAAAGACAAATAATGAGCTTTATTTGCAGATCATTGGTAGACACGCCATGCCATATAATGATTATAGGATTCCAGCTTACAGGAGGGGAGGGGCAGCACATGCTGGACCACAGTGGGTGACATTCTGCAGGTGCTGGGTCATTTTAATGGACCGACTACGTGCGATCAGGGTCAAACCCACACTCGCATGGTTAACACATGACTTCCAGTACATGACACCGAAACCATCTGACCGGAATACCTTAGTCCATTTGTTTGGCCCACAGCACTGTTTCAGCCCACGCAAATGCAGCAGAGTCAGTTTAATTCAAAACCAAAGCAGCTATTAATCTTCACACTGGCCTTGCTTTTCCAGGCCTCTTCATTCAGCATCCAGGGTTACCCGAAACAACATCCCGCTCTAACTATTACAAAGGACATTACTTCACAGACACAGCATTTGTTATCCGTCCCTCCACCAGGTCGATGCAGCTTGTGTGCCGTGTGGTACGGTGCTGTTTGCTCCACAGTCGATGTACTCGTACGTCTCCAGGGACAGCTGCTCATAGCGGGCCAGGCAGAAGACCGTCAGTGATATCCTGCAGAAAAATCACCACCAAAAAAAAAATAATCAACAAGCTGGAAACTGCAGGCCTTTATAGCTGTGTGATAGCTAAGCCCAAGTTTGAAGAAACATCTCACTCACTGACTCCCTGGGAGTGGAGGAGAAGGAAGGACTGCTCTGTACAAAGCCAGCTACAAACTACTTACCTACTTATCTCTGTATTTTTTGTTGTCACACACAAGTATCTGCAAGCTTTCATGAAGACCAAACCAGACTCGCTGCTCCTTCAGCGCCACCTGATCTGACTGATGTTCATATTGGTTGGCTGCTGCTGTATACAGCCCTGTCTTTTAAATTCAGGTTGTCACTGCTGGCTACAGTCAGGACGCGTTATCGCAGCTGTGATTGGATCAAACAGCTTCTGTGAATCTCTTTATGCTGTGCATCCAAAAACTGATATGCTGTGTAAAATGTGAATAAAAACTGAATGCAATGATTTGCAAATCTCACGAATTCGTATTTCAATTCAGTTTTATTTATTTAACACAGGGCCAAATCATAACAACGGTCACCTCAAGGCACTTTATAAAGACTAGGTGAAGACTCTACAATAATACAAAGAAGCCATTTATAAACTAAAACGGTTCAACGGAGACATTTTAATATTTCACGAAAAATATAAGCTCACATTAAATTTGATGGCAGCAGCACGTCTCAATTAGTCGGGTCGGGGCAACAGAAAGCCAGAAAAGTAAGCGGTAGTCAAAAGAAAGAGCTGGAGGAAATTTAACAACTGATCTGGTTAACTGGTAACTGCTCAGTAGCACGATTAGGTATTTCAAAAAAGAAGAAAAAAAAAAAGTCTCTTAGAAAGGCAGAGGTTCATGAAAAAAAACAACTCTACAAACTGTGGAGCAATTTCATAATTTTCCTCCAACGTAGAGACTCTGAATAAATCATTATCTACAGTACATAAGCTCATCAGAAGTTTCACAAAGGCCCAACAGTGCTTTCTTTCTTTCGCTTTCCCCGCTCGATTCAGCTGACACTGTCCTATGTTCAAGCAATCTGACTAACTAAAGGGTCGGGGATTTAAGAGACACTGGGCGTGGCATGGTCGTTACTGCTGTCTGAGTGTTTGAAAATGCTGATCTACAGGGATTTTCCTGCACAGACATCTGTAGGGTTTACAGAGAATGGGTCAGTATGTAATAATTACATACTGTTTGACCCAACAGTGCCAACCACTGTCCCAGTGTGATGCCCACACAGGGATAGGTTGCTGTGATAAACTGTCAAAACAGTGCAAGTTGCCATGGCGATAGCTGCAGACCTTTGCTTTTCTTAACAGTGGAATTTATCTTCCTATACTTTAAGAACATTTTGAAAGTGTACTTTTACTTATATGGGACAGATTTCACTCTGGTGTGGTGGTACTTTCAGCTGCGCGTCACCACTTGTGACACAAACCAGTATGTTCGAGCGGCTCTCGGCATTAGGAAGTTTGAATCCAAGTCTCTCTTGCAATGAACTAAGACTCAATGTCCCCAAAGGTCTTTTATGAAGTGACTATGACTTGAGAAATGCTGTGCCAGACTTTTGAAAATGGGAAGTCTTCTGGAAGAAACTGTGCGAATACGTCACAAAAACTACACGAGGCAGTCTGCTTAGAAACACAAATCTGCATGTTAAAAGATGCACATAAAGGTCTTTTTAGCAGGCAGTCAGCCAGAGTCTGCTTAATTTCTGATTTCAGATTTCAAATATTGTACAATAGATTAAAACAGCCAGGAGCAGAGAACTACCAAATCCCACTGTTCATATAACCCTGTGAACATCTAACTTCAAAACGTCTTTATTTTATTTTCTCCACAAACTCGAGAGGATTAAGAGCCTGCTGAAACAAAAACAGTATAATGTCATACTTACTGTAGGTGCACATACAGAATATGGACAGGCAATGATTCTTTCTTGCAGTAGTTACTGCAGAGGGAAAACAGCAAAAACAGCAATGAGAAGATTGATTTCACACACCGTTTTAAACAGTGGAACACACAAGTCAGGAAGAAAAACCCCATTACTGCTCAGTCAGTGGGACAAAGTGTGTACCAGTGCATATGTAATTCAAAACCAGCTGCTAAATGAGAGCCTAACACAAAGCAGAGCTCTAAATTAACCTGAGTGATCATTTCAGAATACAAACCAATACTTTTAAAAATGTCCACCAGCTTTCTACACTACCTGTGTAAAATGCACCGTGTAACTGGACTGAATGTGAGATTTCAGTCTACAGAAAAAGACTGAGTTAAATAACACCGTGTTCCAGAGGTGTCACACTTCTGCTGTTAGACAGCAAACATATTAGAATAGATATGATTTAGTGATCTCCTGACCCCACAGTAACTAAACCACTCTGACCATAAATTCATCCCAAGTACACGCAGGCTCACCTCAGACCAGGGTCTGTCAGCTGGATGGGTATCATGAATGAGTACTGTGAACAAAGAAAGATGCAGAGGCAAGTCATTCCTCACTTACTTTCTCCAACAAGTATTGCAGTATCAACCAGAGTAATCGTCCTTATAAAAAGCACAAAAACATTGTAAAATAACAGACCAATCAGATCCAGCTGGCATTTTGACAGTGAGGAAAAAACCCTCTGGAGTTCAAAATGTTCATTTCTGTTTCATGAACACAAACAACCAAAACCAAAAATAGCCCTCATCGCTGACTGGGATATGTGAAAATCAGTTCTGGGTTTGATGGATTCCCCCTCCACCCTGAATTTTACAGACATTTCTGGAAATTACTATAACCACTTTTTGTTAAACTGGCAGATGAAATTAAAAATAACCAGTTCATTCCATATCATATGAATACAGCACTAATTTCAGTACTTCTCAAAACAAACAAAGACCCTATTCACTGCTCCAGTTACAGACCCATTTCCTTAATTAACACAGACAAAATAATCAGCAAAGCTCTAAGGTCATCTCATCTCTCATTCACCCAGACCAAACAGGACTCATTAAAAGGCAGGCACTCTCCCAATAATACACGTAGACTTTTCAACCTCATTCATCTCATCAAAGTAACTGTAACACAACTATCCTCTCACTAGATGCAGAAAAAGCACTTGACAAAGTTAACGGGACATTTCTCCTGAAAACACTGGAAAGATTTGGTTTTGGGCAGTTATTTATCCAATGGATCAAAATGTTCTACAATAAGGCGGCACTCATGACAAATGACTAAATCTCAACAAATTTCACACGTCACAGAGGTAACTAGACAAGGATGCCCACTATCACCCTCATCATTTGCACTTTTCATCGAACCATTATTAGCAGCAATCCGTCAGAATGTTAACATCATAAGCATTCATACCAATAACATAACACATAAAATCAGTTCATATGCAGACGATGTTCTCCAGTTTCTACAAAATCCCAACAAATCAGTTAAAGAACTAATCCAAATCATTAATCCATACTGCAAAATCTCTGACTATACAACAAATTGGAATAAATCTACCACTTTAACACTAAATGGACTAACCCCCCCACTTTGGACACAATAATAACAACATCATTCTACTGGAAAACCAAAAGACCCAGAATAAAACTAACAACATTACAACAGCCAAACCTTCAAGGAGGCCTAGAAGCACCAAATTTCCACCACTACTTCTTAGCCGAGCAAATACAATACCTCATCAATCCATCACCCTCATCCACGGCTGGACAGCGAACAATCTGATTTTAAAGACATATTAATCAAAGACCTACCATTCATCAGCAATACAATCAGACGTCACAACCGCTTTAAAAACCCGGCAACAGCAATACCTCTGACAGCTTGGTAGAAGATCAATAAAATAAAAAATAAAAAAAACACTATATTCTCACCTACAACTCAAACACCCATGTGGAATAACCCTGACTTCACTGCAAATAAATGACCCGTGATGGGCATTAAACGGAAAGAAAAAGACGTCACACACCTCTGCCACATTTTTGATCAGAATAATATCCTAACATTTCAACTGCTCATTGACAGGAAACAATTTCTTCATACTCCATCGAAGCAAAAATAAGTATCACTATCACTCACCTAGCACAACCATCACTAATAGACAGCGTCAATAAAATTGCAAAGTCACAAAAAACACTCTAAAAACTAAATGAACTAATATCCTTCGATGAAAATGCACCTCACACTCCCATCAACAAATGGGAAAAAGACCTCAACATCCACACAGATAATCAATTTTGGAATAGAGTCTGCAAAAACATTTTTGTAACCATGTCTAACAACACCAACATACAAGTAATACAATACAAAGTAATACACAGAGCACACGATGCCCATCATGGGACTGAGCGAATCAGACATTTGCACACACCGCACACTCAGCACCACTGATGACCACCTTCATGCATTCTGGTTCTGTCCACCAATACAAAACGTCTAGAAAGAAGTAACTAACAAATTATCCCAAATCCTTGACCGCAACGTCCCGCTTTTCCCCTCTGTCTGTTTATTTGGCGATCTGCAAGAACTAAATGCAAACTCCAAACAGATCCAAATACCCCTGCTTGTGGCCCTGACTACTGCCAAGAAAACAATACTGCTCAATGGGAAAAACAGGAAAAAGATCACCACATCACAACGGTTAGACCTCCTCACACAACAGGTATTGACGGAACAACAATCAGCAACACACAAAAATCAATTTGAACATTTCATTAAACTATTATTCTACAATTCTTTTGGTTTTTCATGCTTAATTTATTGGTTATTTTGTAAACCAGCACCTCTGCTTGTCTATACTGTTTGTTTTGTACACACTACTTGGTGAATTAATAAAAAATTAAAAAAAAAAAAAAAATCAGTTCTGGGTGAAGAGTCTTTGGCCAGCGTCGGCGCTGGTGACACCACCAGGCCGAAGAAACTGATGAAGAAAGCCAGGTCTGTGACCAGGGCACTGAACAAAGTGTAATTCATCATGGATCATCATCTGTGCAGCCATGTTCAAATCTCTGTTTGTTCTGCTGACTGTAAAACCTAATCTGGAACCAACGCAGCACATCTTATCCTGTGTTTTTCAGGCTGATCCAGATGCTGCTGTGCTGACATCAGATGTTCACCCTTGTAGTAAGGTAGCCTTTCTCTCTGATGACTGCCTTTTTCCTTTTACTGAGCTCCGGTGTGACTCTCACACTGTGCTGACACTGGAAAGTCTGGACTCAGGCCAGTCAATGGCTAAAGAGTCACAATATATCAACAACAGTTTTCAGCTGATGATTGACAGGCCTGACTAGTTCATTCGGCTGATGAAGTTTCAAGGCTCGAACAAGTGGAAACACTTTTGCACCTGATACAATTACAGTTTGATTTCTTTCTATACGTTTAACACAATAAAATGCGATATTCAACAAAAGGCCAGACTGCAGGACAGGTTTGTAGTCATTTCTTTCACAGCTGTGGCGACTGCATCACATCTCACCGTTTTCATGGACAGAGGTTTGACAGACACGACATTCTTAATGGACACTGTTCCCAGCACCGTCTGAAGGATGAGCGCCTGTACCGTCAGATTGTAGGCCTGCACCGCTGCAAAGTTGTTATTAGTGATGTTCAACACGTTCTGCAAAAGAAAACAAAGAGTGATCATCCTGCCCTTCCTTCCCTCCACACCCTGACTGCTTTATCTTCATTCATCACAGTCTGTCTCCTTCTTCTCACCGTGATGTTAATCTGTACACCGTCGCGGGTGAAGTAAACAGAGGATGACTTGACAGCTACTGGAGACAGAAGCACGGAGCGCGGAAACAGGAAGAACAACACCAGGATGCTGACCAGGAGGCACAACCCAACAGACAAGGCAACATACAGCTTCCTGAGTGAGGACAAAACATGAGAAACAAAAATACGTAACACAACTTGACAAGTATCAGCAGCACTCTTACGTGTGTCTGGGTCTCAGCCTCTGGTCAGTACAGGGAATGACAGCAACCAGCTTGCTTTCCTGACCTGTAACACAATTGGAACAAGGTTCTTGTATTAAAAACAGAAAGAGGAAGATGTAATGTTGTTGGGTTATCAAAGCAAGAGGATGTGAATGTAACTGTGATCGGTCATCTCTGTGTCAGCCCTGTGGTACACTGCTGACCTGACTGGGGTGTGCCTCGCTTCTCACCCTATGACAGCAGGGAAAGGCTACAGCATAACTGTCAATTTCACAACTGAAATTAAAATCAGATTCATCATCCAGCCCTAAAATAAAGGCAGTTGTGAGGTTCCCATTGACACTCGCAGTGTGAATTACTGTTTAAATGAATCTAAGGGTGTACTCACACTAGGCACGGTTGCCGTGAACTGGGCCCGAGTACGATTGTCCCCCCTCCCCACTCCCCCCTCTCCCTCTGGCCTGCACTCACACTAGGGTTTCAAGCGTTCGTGCCGGAGCATGCTTACGTCATTATGGTGCGACGGTTTCAGGATAAACAGGAAGAGTGGCGTGCTCACTGAACGCAGTGGAGTCCATCGCTCTGGTTACTTTGTGGATAGTAATTTTGAGTCGTTTGGTCCGCAGTGTTCCACAGCCTGTTGCTAAACAGGTCTATTGCTTTTGTGGCACGAAAATTTTCACGCAATCGTGCGAGGACGTTGGTTTCAGAGCGTCGCAAAAACGTGACGTCACACGTCCTGTTCCGTGCTCCAGCACTGTTAGCGCTCACACTACATACGAACCGCGCCCGAGTCCAAGTGACCCGTGCCCTGGCACGCCTCTTCCAAGCGGGCCAGGGACGACTAAACGTACCACGTCCGGGCACGGTTAGGAGCACCCACACTAGTCAAAGTCACACTAGTCACTAGTTTGGTGGTCAAATGCACTCAGGCACGGTTCAAACTGCCTAGGTGTGAGTACACCCTAAGTTTCTCATGTCAGAGTTCATCAACTCAGAGACTTTATTAAAAGTCTAATATTTATAAGAAAAATTACAGCAGGAGTGTGTGTGAGTGTGTGCGCGCGCACTACCTCTGGGTATACGGCCTGTGCCCTGACAGGTAGGACAGTGAACAGTTTCTGCTGAGCTGCATCTCCTGCTTGAGCTGGTCCTCTTAATGCTGTCCTTGTCATTGATAAGCTGGTCGTATTCTTCTTGTCCCACCCCACTGGGATGGAGACAGTCCTCTGTGACACCCTCACGTTGGCTTGGAGCCGCTCCCATACCTAAAGAAACAAAAGATTGTTTGTTTTCAACCAACCCCCCCCACCCACACCCACACAGAGATCTCTCTCTCTGGCCGTTTCTCAATATGCGTACTTGTGTTCTCGTGGACTTGGTCTGCGACTGATGACGTATCACAAATACTGTTCCAATTCAAAGTACGCATCAAGCCAAGTACGCTCAAAATTCCCAGGTGTGTTCTCACTCCTCCCATTTTATAGAGCATGCATTGGTGGTGACTTGGTGCAGCCAAATATCCCAGAATGCATGGATGCCTGCTGCATCCCCTAATTTTGGGAACAAATTGGCCGGGCTTTAATAACCTGTTGGATGCGATCACGACCTGTAGTAGCATATAGTGTCTGGTGATGCAGGGCTGTCCAACACTGACTCTGGGGGCATGGGGGTGGGGTGGGGACTCTGGTGATTCGGCCCATGGAAGATTTTCCACTGGAGCAGTCTCGTGATGACACCCTACGCTCAGCTTTTGACCAAGTGATAGAGATTGATGATCACGTGGTAATCCCTGAACCCGCGCCGACCTACCCGCGCTTCGTATTGTTGAATGATAGGCTTTATCGAGTGAGTCCTGACACTACCACAGAGGAGAAACACACCCAGTTGTTGGCGCCAAAAAGCCATTGGGAAATGTTTTTCCAGGTGGCTCATTACAACCCCATGGCAGAGCATATGGGATATGACAAAACTCTGGAAAGAATAATGGCTTGATTTTATTGGCCGGGCATCCAGGTCCCGTTTGAGCGCACTGGCATGGACCTCGTCGGGCCATTTCACCAGAGTGCACATGGCTATCACTTTATATTAGTTCTAGTGGCTTACGGAACGTGATATCCGGAAGCAGTGCCGCTGTACACCATCTCTGAAAAGAGTGCGGTGCAGGCACTGTTTCACGTCCTATCTCCCGAGTCGGTAACCCGAAAGTGATACTGACTGACCAGGGAACGTTGTTCATGTCTCACACACTAAAGGAACTGTACGAATTATTGTGCGTTAAATCTGTTCGGACCGGCATCTACCACCCTCGGACTGAGCTGAGGGCTGGTAGAGTGGCTGATTAAGTATTAAAATCCATGATTCGCAAGTTCTTTCACAAGGATGAACACAATTTGGATCACTAGTTAGACCCTCTATTGTTTGCAGTGCAGGAGTTGCCCCAAGCCTCCATAGGATTTTCTTCCTTTGAGTTGCTGTTCGGGAGGAAGCCACGGGGGGCGTCGGACCTGATTAAAGAAAACTGGGAGGAAGGTCCAAGCCTGGCAAAAAAATAAGATTCAGTACATCCTGGACCTGCGAACAAAGCTGCACAAAATGGGGAGGTGCCACGGGAAAATTTGCGCCAGGCCTAGGAACATCAGCAGCGCCTGTACAACAGACTCAGGCAATTTTCAGCGGGAGACAAAGTGCTTGTATTGCTCCCTTCTTCAAGCTCAAAATTGCTCGCCAATTGGCAAGGACCCTTCGTGGTCACATGGCGGGTAGGTGATGTTGACTATGAAGTGGTGCGGTTGGACAGGGGAGGAGCCACAAAGATAGATAGATGGAACTTTATTAATTCCCCCGGGTAGGTTCCTCCGGGAAATTCAGTTTCCAGTAGCAGAACACCGACAGAAATTTGCATAGTACAGAATTAGAATATAAAATAAAGGGGAATAAGAGAATATGAACATATAGCTGAACACATATACAAAATATAGCATATATACATGTAAATACATGTAAATACAGAATATACACTGCTCAAAAAACTAAAGGGACCACTTAAACAACAATATAACTCCAAGTCAATCACACTTCTGTGAAATCAAACTGTCCACTTAGGAAGCAACACTGATTGACAATCAATGTCACATGCTGTTGTGCAAATGGAATAGACAACAGGTGGAAATTATAGGCAATTAGCAAGACATCCCCAATAAAGGAGTGGTTCTGCAAGTGGTGACCACAGACCACTTCTCAGTACCTATGCTTTCTGGCTGATGTTTTGGTCACTTTTGAACGCTGGCAGCGATTTCACTCTAGTGGTAGCATGAGACGGAGTCTACAACCCACACAAGTGGCTCAGGTAGTGCAGCTCATCCAGGATGGCACATCAATGTGAGCTGTGGCAAGAAGGTTTGCTGTGTCTGTCAGCGTAGTGTCCAGAGCGTGGAGGCGCTACCAGGAGACGTGGAGGAGGCCGTAGGAGGGCAACAACCCAGCAGCAGAACCGCTACCTCCACCTTTGTGCAAGGAGGA
>VVHJ01048678.1:0-10441 GCA_015107715.1 Tylochromis polylepis | reverse complement strand
TGAACGACCATCCTTGAACAGAGGAGGTGGTTTACGACACCAACTGTCTGCTATCTATAATCCAGTTTTGAGATCCCTTCCCAGATGCCTTAACGCCCACTCACATCCTGGGCCCTTTGACCTCAGGTAATCACATGATAGAATGGGGATAGGTCTCACAATGGGTTCACGCGAAACCTTGGCTGATTGAGACCCACACCTGTTTTCACACCTGGACTCGTGTGATTAGGTAGAGGGTCAACAGGGGGTCCATGACCCTCCTGGGAGACACTCCCACAAGGCTTTAAATTCTGGGACTCTCCACCATTTGCTCTTAGAACTGAAGAAGCTTCTCTGATGAAACGTTTTCAAGAAACTTAGAGAAGTCCAGACGCTTTTCTTTCCAAGCTCCTTAGAATGCTCCAAAAGGCGCTAACACCTGAAGCTTGGTCGGGAGGTCCCGTTCAGAGATTAGAGTCAGCAGAGGTGAGGGGCAACATCTCTAATAAGTCAGACTTCTAGTCTGAGAAAAGTTTAATTAATGTAGAAATAAAAGTGAAAATTTAAACATGGGAGTCTTAAGTTTAAGTTTAGGCAAGGTTAAAATGTAAACTATCTGGTTCAGTGTTTGCAAGAACTTACAGTGCTCTCTTCAGATATGCAGCTACCTGCCAGAAATACTGCTCACATGTTTTATTTTTTTTAAAACATATTTTAAGTGACAGTTTATTACTGTAATGTTAATCCAAGGGGGGGGGGGGGTGCACCTGTCAAACAAAGGTGCACCCCCCCGAACATCAATCATAAGTTAGAGCTTCTGCAGAGAAGACGCTTCGTTTAGGTCAAATGTGCAAGTTTGCTCACAAAGAATATTCAATAAAACTAAAATTAAAGCGGTATTTACATGAGAAGAAACAACTGAACAAAGGATGGAAACTCAGCTAGTGATGCTTTCTTCCCACAAACACAAACTGCACTCTCTGCAGTGAACCTGTGCTGATCATATCCATAGTGATAGATGTAGGGTGTCCCTCGTGTCTCTGTTGTGTCTCACTATGACGTCAGGCACTAGATCCCTTTGGACTGCCACACACACACACACACACACACACACACACACACACACACACACACACACACACACACACACACACACACACACACACAGTGGTGGCAGCGATGAGCATGATTTGAAGTGTCCTGTCTGCAGCGGTGCAGCTGCATAAAGGAAACAGCTGCTGAAATATTACAGACAGCCCCCCCATGTCTCCTAGTATCTATCACACAAACACAGTGGCCAAGTCAGCCCGGAGAGAGAGGACACAACAAAGACATCTGCAAGATGGCCTCGGACACACAACCCCACTGATGTGTGCACTGCTGTGATGTCGACTTTGCTGTGTGGTTGACGAGCGCGCTGCTGTGATGTGCTCTTCTTCTGGCTTCATCCAGCTCCTGCTGTTTTGCTTTTTGTGTCCGCTGACATGCAAAAAGGAAATTCTGTTCAGGGTCTTTGTTTCCAACACAAACGGATTCCTGATGCGACATTCCTCCCTGGATCAGGATGGCCCAGGCATTTGAGGGCTCCTCTGATTCCTTTCCTTATCCTCTAAGCTTTAGTTTGGCTGATTGTTATTACCTCTCATGGTATTCTTTCTTATTCATTCATTTTTGTGTAAATTTAAAAACAAGAATCCCTTTTAGTCCCTGTAGTTAATCGTGACACCACAAAATAAAGTCTAAAGATAACAGTCAAAGGCATTTTTTGACCTAAATTGTGGCCATTTAAAAACAAAATCAGTGTATTGAGATAATGCATCAGACTTCAGACTCCTACAGTTGTACAGCTTCTGGATTACTTATTGTTTCCATGTAATTACTCATTTATATTGCCGTTGTGATACAATTACTCACATCTGAAATGGCAGAGAGCTAATCTCTTTAGACAAACATCTGTGAGCAAAGATCTTTAGTACCTAAATCCTTCTGGTTTCCAGTTACTGGTTTGTAGTCTTCGTTCTGTTGACCGGTCACGCCTGAACAGGCCTGGCATGTAAATAAGTACTGCTTGAGCAAATCACAGATTGCATTTGCTTACATTAAATCACAAAAACAACTTGATGTTGATTTAACTTCTTTTTAGCTTTTTGCAGAAGTTTATCAGCTTTTGCAAACAGTGACTGGTGGTCTGACCTTAAGTAAACACTTTCCCAGTCAGTTTATGGTCAGATTTGCTAGTTTCGCCTCTCATTACAAACATCATGAATTTCAGTTTGTAAATTCTGGCCTCCATTAGAATCATAAAGGACGAGCAGAGTATTCCTTTCTGCAGGTCCACCTTCAGACTGACAGATCCCTGCCGTATGAGTGTGCCGTCTCTGTTGGTCTTATTATCAGATCTGCCCCCTGGGGTTGAAGTTTGGTTACAAAACACCAAAATGGTGAGGGCATAGCTTGATATAATATTTCATATACATTCAGCAGAGCAGCCCATTGGGTTGCCAGATAAGACATTACAACTGAAAATGTGCCCCAGTCGCCAGCTGGGGAGCTGCATCTTTTCCACTGACTGCTATTATTAATTAGACCTAAATGAGACTTCTCTAACGATTTGATCTTATTTCTACATTTTTACAATTTTGAATAAGTTTTTTAAAAATGATTTTTTTTCTCCACTGTGTTCTGCATCTATAATTACTTCCAAAGCCAAGTTTTTCTGCTTGTGATGGGAGGGATATAGAGGTAAAACTGTAAAAGCATCGATCAAAAAAAGCTTTTTTTGGCTAATGTGCCCCATGAACACTTGCTGTTTTGACATCTTGAAGTCCTCTGTCCAGTTCATACAGTATAATCCATCGCTGTCCTTTCATTCATATGGGTGTCAAAACATTTATAAAAGTGTATTTTAGGTAGGAAATCCATAAATTGTGATTAAACTAGAGATTAAAAAAAATAGACCAGTGAATGCAAACAAGTCAGATTGCAAGAAAAACACGAGAATATATTTTCTGATCCTCATGTGAATGATGGAGCAATGACCCCAGAGCAAACAGGGAAAAAAAGCAGAAGATAATATATCACTAAACATCTGGTTATGTTCAGTTAATGATCACGTTTGATTGTACTATCACAGACTATATATTATAAAGATTAGATTTCTTCACAAGGTTTTGGTTTCACCTCATCAGCTTCAATTCTCAGTGGGAGTTTTAGGTTCCTGGACTCCTTCAGATTTCACATTGCCGTCTTATCACACTTAGAAGGGAAATATAAATCTGTGCCAAGTTATTTCTCATAGGTTTCCCATTCACCCCCACACCTGTTGCATTCCAGCTCCTTAGGGGATATGTCACAGTGCTGACAATACCAAATCTAAGAGAAAAAAAAGTTGATGGCATGTGGATCCCACTTGAGCAGCTAGAGCTCAGCCAGATGTTTTGGCAGTCCAACTTGTTGAAAGGCTGAGTGTGCTATTTGACAGATGACTCCAGTGATCTTTGAAAAATTGATCCTAGTTTCCTTTCATGCATAAAAGCTCCACTCAGCTCTAGAAAGAGTCATATTTTCTACGTGGAAAGTCTGCAGTGGCAACTGATGCATTTATGTCAAATAATTTAGAGGCCAATGCTTCAATGCTGGATGTGAACATACCAGCTGAAGCATTATAACTTCTCTTTGGTTTGTGGTAGTTTGTATTGCTTCTAAGGAGCTTGGAAAGAAAAGTGTCTGGACTTCTTTAAGTTTCTTGAACATTGGCGTCCTCGAAAGAGTGACCTTTGTCCTTTAGATGCAGATGGACAGCCGAGTCTTGTCCCGTCTAGGTGGCTCTTCTATGCTGTGCCATGCGTTTACGAAGTGGCTCTTTGCTCTCGCCAATGTAGAGGTCACTCTTTTGAGGACACCAATGTTCATATTTTGGACAGAGAAGACAGATGGTCTGAAAGAGGAGTGAAAGAAGCATTTATGTCCACTGTGAACGACCATCTTTGAACAGAGGGCGGGGCTTACGACACCAACTGTCTGCCATCTATAATCCAGTTTTGCGATCCCGTCCCAGACGCCTTAACGCCCACTCACATCCTGGGCCGTTTGACCTCAGGAAATCAGATGATAGGGTGGGGCAAGGTTTCACAATGGGTTCACCCAAAACACTGGCTGATTGTGACACACACCCGTTTTCACACCTGGGCTCGTGTGATTAGGTAGAGGATCCACAGGGGGTCCATGACCCTCTTGGGGGGACACTCCCATAGGGCTTTAAATCTGGGACTCTCCACCATTTGCTCTTAGAACTGAAGAAGCTTCTCGATGAGAGGTGAAACGTCTTCAAGAAACTTAGAGAAGTCCAGACGCTTTTCTTTCCAAGCTCCTTAGACTACCATGACCTGGATGACTGAGAACCTTCACAGACTTTTTGTATTGCTTCACTATTACAGTTGGACAGGTGAGAAACTCCTCACTCAGGCGATGTCCTAATTAAATGCTGAGGACTTCATCCTCTCTAAAGGGACAGTGGGGACACCTTCAGAAGCTCATTTCAGCAGTCGTCTATGATCTTATTTGTTTGGTCAGCACCTCATAGATGAGAGTCATGGATTCATAGATGAGATCTGTGGATCAGTAAACTGACAGCTTCACGTTTACACTCAGCTGTGCTTTACCACGACAGACTGCATCCCCGTCACTTCATACACTTTGCTACTAATGAACAATCATAAGGATTTTGTAAGTTTCAAAGTCTTTTATTGATAAATGAGTAAAAATTTAGTTTTGTCAAAAGGTGAAACCGGATACATGCACACAGCAATGACTGGTTACAAGAAACAGGTGGGAACAAGGCACAGGTGGAAGCAATCAGACACAGGTGAAACTAATGAGGGCGGGGCAGCAAACAGGGGAAAAGAACAAACGCTGGAGCTAAAACCTTCAAAAGCCAAATAAGTAAAACATGAAGACTAACACAACTCAGGAACACAGAAGGCAGGACAAACTACTGTAGAAACACAACAAATACAACAGGAACTGTAACTTAACAGAAAACAGCACCATCACAGGCAGGACTGCTTTGAGCGACAGGTGGAGGTTGTTTCATTTTGTTCGGACAGTCCCGATCACGTGATTCTAACGTTCTAGCTTTGCCAGCTTGAAACGACATTTACCACCAGAGATGGTCTTCACGTGACCGCTAGAGGTCTCCTAATGTCGGTAGCTCTCCATTTATCCATGATTAGAACGAACGATAACCACCTTCTGAGCATTCTGGTGGTGAGAACAAGACTGATAACTGGGGGATGATCAAATCTGACAACTGAACGAAACACCAGAAACATTACTGATGTCAAATGTCAAATGCAAGCCTTTAAAATGGCAATTCAGAAACCAGTGGGTCATTTTATGGTGGTTACATGCATCTTTATAGCTCATAATATTGTAACTAATGAAGACTCACTGTTGCTATTATTTGTTCACTACTGGTTTTAAACCAATTTTTTTTTTTACTGTATGGTATGTCAGGGACTGGTTGTAGCCTAATCTATGATCTCCATCACTGCCTAGTGCATCAGAAATAAATCAGCTGTACTCTGCTCGCCTCTGTTGTAGAAACCATGTTCCTCACGTCTGTTTTTCTCTCCGTGCTCCTTCTCACATATGGCCTTTTTCACAGAACGAGATTTCTGCAGCAGCCCGCTTCCCATCTGGCAAAGTCATATAGAAACTCTCAGAGGAGAGCATGCCGGGTGACACTGAGCTATATCAACAGTGACAAAAGTATATTGAATAATTATCTTTGGAATTAATACATTAACCCAAACTTAAGTAAATGTCAGCAGATCAGTATATCTGGGAATGAGAGGGAGCGTGGGTGAGAAATGTGAAGGACGCTGCGCTTCATTAATCATGTCTTCCAAAGGAATGTAGGCAGATGAAATGATTCTTACAGAGAGCTGTCATTACAATCGCACTGGTCATTTTAGATATCTAATTCACCATTCAACAGCACAATCTTACTCACTGGATGGGAGGCAGGTAATTAACTCATTCAGTGCCTCCACTGGCTCCACTGAGATATCCGATCCTTTCCCGCAGGCATGTGAAAATGGGAGCTCAAATTAACTGTGCAAGAATGCTGGCATCCCCTTTACAGTACGGTCTGCCTTCCTTAAATGAACTTTGATTGTTACAGTATTTTCTGAGATTTTTTTTTTTTTAAATCTGTTAGTAAACTGAATATCTCAGTATAATGCAGGAAACCTGGCACCATCATGATTTTATTTTGTATTTTAGCTCATTTTCATTCCCAGGGTGTCATATACAGCCATTCTGGTGCTGCTGGCGTGCAGTGCATCAGGAAAGTATTCACATTGCTTTACTTGTTTGACACTGTGTCATGTTACAGCCTTATTCCAAAATGGACTGAATTCATTTTTCACCTGAAAATCTCTACACACAACACCTCATGAAAGATGCCATAAAAAGTGAAAAAAAGAAAAAAAGTTCTTGCAAATTTATTTAAACTAAAAAAAACAAAAACAAAGATATGCTGAAAGATGAATAAATTTATATGTGGGAACAGAGAAATACAAAACAGAGGGAGTAACAGGGAACACTGGGAGATAAAAATGACAAAACCAAAATACAAAAATGTGGATTAAAAAAAACCAAACCCCACACTAGCATGAGTATCAAAAATACAACTTAAAACACAGTACACAAGGACTCAGCAATGACAGAAACTAAAGCTGAAAGTACGGGGATGTAAAACGAAATCAAACATCCATCCATCTTATCAGGGTTCCAGCTGTCATAAGCCAAGAAGCAGGGTTCACCCTGGACAGGTCGCCAGTTTGTCACGGGGCTATCACAGAGAGACAGACGAACACTGACGCTCACGTTCACAATTTAGAATCCAATATAAAATCGCCAGCTAAGCTAACTGCGCGTCTTTGGACTGTGGGAGGAAGCTGGAGCGCCTAGAGAGAATCCACTTAGCATGGGCAGAATGTGTGAACTCCACAAAGAAAGTCACCACCCTGCTGGCAAACCCTCAACATAACATAAAAAAAAACTAAGAATGATGAAACCAAGCAGAAAACATCTTATGGAGGACAAAAATACAAATCTAAAAAGGCTAAAAACCCAGTAACAGACCAAAGCTCAGGACAGTTTAATCGTGTCGCACTTGTTGCAGGATTCAATCCAGTTTTATTTCTATACCTCCCATTCACAACAGTCAAAGTGCCTTAAATGTTTAACTATATATTAGGTCTTATATAAATATATATATAAAATGGAGGTTAGAAAGCTGTAAGATCTCAGCCGTAAGACTATCTTAGAGAAACCTCATCTGTCCACATCTGTGCAGTTTTCCCCAGCATGGGACGTGATTGTTATTTCCTGTGACGTTAACATCAGTTTGTCTTAAGTTGAACTGAATCACGCACACCCAAACCAGACTGCCGCTCGCTAAAAAGTGTGTTTACATTATTCACTTCTATGAATAAATCACTCCACACTCCTGACTGTGCAGCATATGTGGGTCCTAAGTTGTGTTCATCTGCCATTCCCAACAGCTGTTCAGCTGGAGCTACTGAGGAGCGCCGCTCAGGAGTGACCCATCCTGAGCCGATGGGACACGAGGATGGAAAAATACATGACAAGTGTAGAAAGGAAAACACTGAAGTGAGTGCAGGACGGTGGGTTATTGATGATCTCCCATCCTGTCTCCAGAGCTGCTACCTCTCTCATTTCCCAGAACTTCTCCCTAGTGCGCGGTCATTCCAAGGTCAGAGGTTCCTGCATCCAATTCTCTTGTTTTGGTGTGGATTGTACTCGTTGCATCCATTGCACAGTACATGAATGTTGACTGGGACAAACAATAAATATAATTTAATAAAATGCATAAGGATTATCTAGTGATATAATCTAAATCGCCATTAGATAAGGAAAATGCGTATTTGCTCAGTGATTTCTTTTCTCCCTTTGTTCCTCTTATAATGTGTTTATCATTTGGCTGGTATAAAACAGAAAAAGCAGATCAGACACAGGAACAAAGCTTCAAAGACTTATGAAAGAGGATTTATTTGGCATATTAAATTGTGAAGAAATCAAATGAGCTGAATATCTGGTGGCAGAAATGTTTCCCTTCTGCTCTCCCATCTGAAAGTTTGTTTTAAAGCAGACGTTTTAGTGGTGGATATCTGGTACAATCCACTGCGTCCGCTGTGCATCTTCACTGGAATCAGCAGCGTGAGGTCCACCTTCAATTGCGGTGTAGTAATGTATATGATAAATAAAGTGAAATTATTTTAAGTACAAGATGATATAGATCTGAAAATACAACATATACATCCACTGTGGCAGGAGGTCTACCTTCAACTGCAGAGTAGTACAGAATAAAACGAGTTAAAATATCCTATATACCAAATTCAGCAGTTATGAATGTACTTGTTTAGTTTAATTCATCCCCTCACTGCAGTGCAAACACTATATTTTATGTTTGGTGATTCGATGTTTCCTACATTGCCTTTCTTTCTTTTTCTTCTGAACCAGAATCTGATCTGAGCGCTTGCTTATTGCTTGTACTGAAAAGATAATGCAAGTCAAGGCCAGTTAAACAGCGCTGCCACTGAAAAGTTGATTAACTATGAATGCTGGATGCAAACCTGCCTGCTTAACAGCTTCACAGACAAAGACCATAATATGTTCAACTTTTGGAAGAAATAAAATATTCTCAAGTTACTTAGAGCTGACATCTCTCTCTTTCAAGTCTTACTTAATTCCAAAAATGCAAATGATTTGCTGGTAACACGATTTGATATTAAAAGAGCTTCACAGTAAGGCTGAGATTTTAGCTGGGGAGGGGTTCATCACTCTGTGAGAGACCACTTGAACAAATAGTTTAATAATTGAAGAATCACGTTTTTGTGGATTTCATCATCTGCAAACATAATATCGTTAAAAGATTGAGAGAATCCAGAGAAATCTCTGCACTCAAGGGACAAGGCCCTAAACCACTATTTGGCTGTGATCATGCAGGACTGCATTAAAAAGCAGATGTGATTCTGTAGTGGAAATCACTGCACGAGCTCAGGAACACTTCTGAAAACTGCCGTCTGTGATCACACTTCATCTCTGCATCCAAAAATTCATGTTAAAACTCCATGCAAGACAAAACCATGTTTATGTTAGATCCTGTTATGGAAATCGGAAATAAACGGATCTTTTTTAAGGTTTACTTACACATTAAAAAACTGACTCACTTTGACACAGAGAATATGACAACAGAGGCTACTGAACTCTGAGGAAGCTGTAATCCTATACTGAATAAGAATGGGAAAGTGTGTTGCTTTCAAAACCTTTAACACAGTTATGGGTCTCTTCAGTTGTTAAAAAGATGAGGTAAACACATTTGCAGCCTGGTAGACAAAGTTTTATCCTCTTTAAATCGGTTCCCTCTTCATAAAAACAGTGAGACATCTTACTGTTCATCACTGATGGAAGAAAATCAGAACAACCCTAGGTTTCTCCTCAGCACTGTAGCCAGGCTGACAAAAAGTCAGAGCGCTGTTGAGCCAACCATCCCTTTAATGTTAACCAGTCTGACTGACTTCATCAATTTCTTCACAAATACAATTTTAATCATTAGATTTAAAAAAATTACTCATAACCATCTCACAGACGTAACATTATGTACAGCTACTTTCAATCCCATTTAGACTCTTTTTTTTCTCCAGTTCATCTTTCCGAGTTAACTTCAGCAATTACTTCCTCCAAACCATCAACGTGTCACGGTGGGGTACGCTGATGTGTTTTGTTGATGATGGACCTAAACGCAGGATGCGGAAGGAGACGGAACTCAACTTTAAACAAAAAGTGAGCCGTTTGTTATAGGCTGGTAGCACAAGAAAAACAAAAACAAGGCAAGGCGAACAGGGCGAGAGCTAACTGAAAAAACCTAAACTGGAAAACTAAAACACTATGAAAACTCTGACGACTAAGACTGCACTGCACTGCACTGCACTGCACTGCACTGCACTAAAGTACACAGACAACCTCCCAATGAACAAAAGAAGACAGAGGACTTAAATACACACAGGAGGTGATCAGGGGAAGTGGAAACACATGAGGAAACAGCTGACCCAAATAAACATAATGACACCAAAGGGGTAAGTTACACTAAGCACATTGAACACAAGACTTTCAAAATAAAACAGGAAACACTGAGAGACGCAGACATGACAACATGAGACACGCAGACAAGAAATATATGACAGACTACATAAAGGACAAGAAAGGACAATAACTAAGGAGACATAGGAGAACCTAAACTAGACTAAAGCTCAAAGCGAACTAATAATAAAACTAGAACTTAACATCTTTACAATAACATAAGAAATCAAAACTACAAAATAACCTAAAATGCTGGGTCAGAGACCCAGCCCCTGACATTTTAGATAAGAGC
>VVHJ01048676.1:0-11964 GCA_015107715.1 Tylochromis polylepis | reverse complement strand
CAGGTGCAGGCTGTGTAAAGATGCATAACACATAACAGCAAGGTGCAAGATGCTAGCAGGCAGGGCATAAGTGAAACGCCATAACCAAGTGGCCGGCATAGTATACAGAAACATCTGTGCTGAGTATGGCCTGGAAGTCCCGAGGTCAAAATGGGAGATGCCCCCTAGGGTGGTGGAGAATGACCGGGCTAAGATCCTGTGGGACTTCCAGATACAGATGGACAAAATGGTGATCGCTAACCAACCGGATATAGTGGTGGTGGACAAGCAGAAGAAGACAGCTGTAGTGATAGACATAGCGATATCGTATGACAGCAACATCAGGAAGAAGGAACACGAGAAGATGGAGAAGTACCAAGGGCTCAGAGAAGAGCTCGAGAAGATGTGGAGGGTGAAGGTAACAGTGGTCCCAGTGGTAATTGGAGCGCTAGGTGCAGTGACTCCCAAGCTAGGCGAGTGGCTCCAGCAGATCCCAGGAACAACATCCAAGATCTCTGTCCAGAAGAGCGCAGTCCTAGGAACAGCCAAGATACTGCGCAGGACCCTCAAGCTCCCAGGCCTCTAGTAGAGGACCCGAGCTCGAAGGATAGAGGAGAATTTTTATATAATTTATATGTGTGTGTGTGTGTGTGTGTGTGTATGCATAAGTAACTTAGTTACCAGACAGACTATTGTTTTATTTTATTTTATTTATTTTTCTTGATTAAATTATGGTCTTACTGTATAGTAAAACATCATCCTGCGCAACAATACCTTGGCAAAAGGTTGGGTTGGTCACATCTAAATCTGATAAGTGGCAGTATTACCTTGAAATAAAGTCGATGAAGGAGAGGATGAAATAAAATGACTTGATAACCTCTTATTCTTGCTGTCTATTTTTTTTTACGCTTTTCTGAAATAGCTACTAGAGTGCAATTATCCCATTCTTATTCTCTCATACCCCTGAATGCCCGTCACTGTCTCCCAGACATTATTAAACAGAGCTTTCACAGGAGACTTTTCAAAGTAGGAATATGTGCTTTTTGTCTATGTGCGCATAACCATTTTTAATTCTTACCTCCTTGCTTTGTGGCTTATCTGAATTTTTTTACCCACATGGCATTAGTCAGATATTCCTCTCTCACATACACAAACCCATATGCACCCTGAATGGCACTCTGGCAGGTGTCATTTCATTGCTTCTCTGAGCTGTCAGTCAAGCAGACAGCTCAGTCCCCAATCCCTGACTGCTTTGATAGCACACACACACACACACACACACACACACACACACACACACACACACACACACACACACACACACACAAGTACAAGTCATCTCTTGACCAGGAAGTCTCATATTAGTTGCAGCTGTGACTTGTATTTCCAATAAAGACTACAACTGCAACTGCACTTAAATCCAGATCTGGGATTGGGAAGTTGGGGATTGGGGTTTTTTGAATGTGCTTGGTCCTGTAAATAAATAATGAAGCAATATAATCAGCTGCCTCTCCAGTGTCCCTTGTCCCAAGGACAGACTCTCATTCCACCATCTTCAACAACGTTTCATACTGCATGCATTATTCTGTTCTGTTACTGGTGAGCTCAGAATAGCGGCACAAACTAGTTGCCTTAGTATTCCCCTTAAGCTCAGAAGAAGTACTGCAATCACAAGCTGCAATCCAATCCAAGACAGTGGTTTCAAAGTCCAGTCCTCCACAGAACAAAAGCTTCTGGAGAGGCAGTTAAATTATGTTGTGGACCACCCCAACGAAACTGTGACCTGCTTGAGAGAAACAAACATGGGATCCAGGGAAGCTAGTTAGCACTGAATAAATGTTTAATATAAGAGGGGAGGTATTGTCCCATCCTTAAAAAAAGCATGATTCTCTCAGGCAAACAAAAAAATAAACATTACAAAAAGATAGAGTGAGTTGCCAAATATATATGGCGGAGTTGTCCAAATAAAGTCTATGATTTTGAAGGACTAGACCTATCATTCCTCAAGAAGGAGGCTTGATGGCTAAAGCAAGATATACAACCCACAACGTTGCTACCAGATAATGTATAACAATGACCAAGATTCATATGAAATTCAGATAATTCAGAGATAATTTTCATAATGTTCATGTTCATCATTATTTAAATCAGCTGGGGAAAAAGAGAGAGAGAGTGGAAAAGCAAGGTCCCCATTTGGAATCAAACATAGAACACTGCATTTGAATAAGCATGCAGTTTAACTCTGAGTTACCAGATTTCAAATAAATATTCACTGCTGACAATAATATTATGGCACATCAATACATACAAGGTTGTATTTCCTGATGTGTCACTCCTACCTTTACACGATGGAAGTGCCTTGTTCCACACTGGCTTTCCATCTGGACCCATGACACAGGTGATGGTATCTTCACCTGCTATTGTGTAGCCATGGTGACAGCTGTAGGAGACCTGAGATCCCAATTTATAGTCGTACCCTGTCCGACTAGCATTCATAACATTACCGGGATCAAAACAGGCTTCCCTTGGTTTTTCTGTTGAGAGGGAAAGTGTTTGTGTGACTAGAGCAACCTAATAGTTTTTATTACTAAATAAAAATTGTATTTACTTTCTTAGATTTTTTTGGCACACTTATAAATGTATACCATAAACAGTACTACAACCTGCGGTACAGAAAAGGCAGTGTAACAATGAGAATTATGAATCTGTTGGGAAATACATTAATTCATTTTCTATTAGAATGTAAATAAAGTTTCAGAGCAGTACATTTCTACAATATACATAAATCTTTATAGTCCAGCATTTTGAAAATTACAATATGTACTCCCCTATGAAAGGGCAAATAACCCCCAACAAAACAAAACAAAACAAAAGAGCAGACAAGAAGAAGAACGAGATGGTGATAAAGTAGTAAAAGACAAATAGTGGTCAAACAGTGTCTTGGATCTTTATGACTTGGAGCTGGACCAGCTTGTTTGCTTTTCTGTGATTGGCCAATAAGAATGATACACTATGCCTGAGAAAGGAAATGGGCAGGAAGACAGAGAAGGGTGGAGGGCAAGATAGAAGTGAAACAGAGAGATGATTAAGGCTGGATTTTAATTAGAAAGATGGCAGATGAAAGGTAGTGAATAATGACAAAAGTACAGAAGTGTAAGGTAGTGTGATGAGACTAACAACAGAATAGGTGATGATTGTTTTTTAAATTGGACCTAAATAGGATAAGGGAATCAAGAAGAAAAAGGTGTTTGTAAAATTTGCCAGAGCAGATCTAGTCTCTACTCAGCTGAACAACTAAGTTCTGTATTGACTATAAGCGTTAAATCACCCCTAGTCAAGCAAAACCAGGATAAGTCACAATCACTTGAAGGAAACAACTCATCGGCTGGCAAGGAACACCATGTTCAGCTGAAAAACAAAAACAAAAAATAGAGCAAACCAGAAAAACTTCTCCTGTACGAGGGGATTAATAAGAATAAGCAGATTAAAATATTATCCAGTCTGCACACTAAACAATCCTGCATCGACTTTTTAATCATTACACCCAGTGCAAGACCATTATTTTTTTTACATTCACCATTTTGCATTTCAGTGTGCAGAAACAGTCATGAAATACATTTGATTTGCTAGAAACCTAACACAACATTGATGTGTCTTGTTGTTTTCAACCTCATTAGGCATATACGAGTTGTATTTACTATTTCTACTATTACACTCAAAACTATGCTCCTGCTACTTGCACACTACTGCTACTAACACTATTCTGTATACTACTAATATGTATCACCTTTACTAAAATCAGTACATCTACCATCACCACAACATTTCTTCTATTGCTGCTAATTAATGAAACTACTTAATACACTTGTATTAAGTAGTGGGATAGTTTTAAACAGTTCACTAAAGAATTAATCATAAACCATTTCAACCTATTTAATGTAGCCTAATGTAAAATATACCTGGACATGTCAAGCCAAAC
The DNA here is from genome assembly GCA_015107715.1 of Tylochromis polylepis. Taxonomy (NCBI): domain Eukaryota; kingdom Metazoa; phylum Chordata; class Actinopteri; order Cichliformes; family Cichlidae; genus Tylochromis; species Tylochromis polylepis. The sequence goes on along the minus strand of VVHJ01048676.1, from coordinate 8,006 downwards.
GTTTTTGGTTTAATTACCTCTATATTCGATGGCAAATCCAGACATGCCCAGTGAGGCATCCGATCTGAATGCAAGGAAGAGACTGTTACTACTGCTCTCGATCCGCTCTGGGGCCTGGTTGCCTTGGAGACTTGCTAGTAGAGGCCCATTAGAGTCTTCACCCTCATAGATGTGCAGGAAGTCGTAACTTGGCTCCATGTTAAAACTGGGTTAAAAAAAAGAAAGAAAAAAAACAGAAAGAGAAAGAGAAAAGCTTAGATAAAAAAAAAAAAACTAATTGAGTAGTTTGTTGGTAGCTTTCAAAGTGTCCAAACAATTAACACAGAACTGTACGTTCAGTTAGGTATGTGCGGCATTTAATTAATGTCAGTCTGTTTGTGCTATCTCCATTTTAATTGTCAACTCATCTTCTTACTTTCTTTTTGACATGTTTGATGTTTTCTGGATAGAAATTTTACCGTATTTGTCACTCTGTTAAAATGAAGACAGAAATAGACAAGCAAAAATGTAAATAAATTAAAATATTTAGAAAAATAGGAAACTGTTGCAACAGCAGTCTTAACATTAGGTTAGTCATTCTTTTGTCGCACTTTGAAAGAGTACAACATGTATTGTAACATTTATAGCTGAAGCATGTGTATGTGCATAGTGGCTTATTCCCTCACACATGCATAGATTTCGAATCAGTTGGTTGGAATTGTGCGTCTGTGTGAGAGTTTGTGTGCCCTGTCAAAGGAATGAAACATGAAGAGAAAGAGATGGAGAGAGATTGACTGTTTGAGTTTAAGTGTAGCAATATTGCAAAAGCAGCAGAAAAGTACTTTTCTGATTCATTTTCAGCAGTATAGTGAGCTATAGAGAGATATTTAGATTTTTAAGTCTCACAAAACATATATACTTGTGTTTTGTGAGACTTCAAAATTTGACTTGTTAGCAACTATTTGACATATTTCCCCCTATTCCCCCTACTTTTTTGAAGGCTAAAATAGGCATTAACTTTCCCACTGCAAAATTAGTTATTGAAAATACACATTAATAATGTAGTATGCAAAAATTATCAAAGTTAAAATGTGTGCAACAAATGTTTCAGTTTAAGGCCTGTTTTGTGTCTGGTATAAAATGAGATACACCCAAACGCCATTTGCACTGACAGAGCTTTAAATGGTCTTTACTAATACCTTTTTCATTAGTAATACAAGTGGCTCTAAATGCTAAAGAAACTAAACGTAATAAAACTAAAATAAAAGATCTGACCAAAAAGAAATGGCACAGCATTATAACCCTACAAACCACAATAGTAAAACTAGAGTATATTAAGATCTGGATGAAAAATCAGGGACAATGACATAAAATTGAGAGAGTAGACTGTTAAGAAATTAATTACACATTTCAAAATATATTGCAATGACATAGAAATTAAATGAATACAAATGTGTTTTGTTTTATAATTACTCCAAATAGCCTGTAGATTTAAAACATACCCTTTTAGGTTATTTTACAAATGAAATAAGACTTCAGGCTGATACCTTTTACAACAGCTACAAAAGAAAGGTCACTTGGTCGTGGACACTCAGATAATGATATCTCAAAACTAGGTCTGTCTTGACTGGAGAAACACATTGTGATTAAATTCAAAGGCTGATCAAGAAGTCATTAGTAACTGGGTCATTTTGTAGTCTATTTAAGCTGAGCTTAGTTACAAATTAAATTTAAACAAATCGTGAAAAATATGATACACAATTCATTCATTCATTATGATACACACACACATTCAGAAAACAACCAATATCAATACAACTTAGAAAATTAGAAGTAAAATAAAACTGCCTCACTGTTACAACAGAAGGGAATTATCTCTCAAGCTTAAAAACATGAAGCAAAAATTGGGTCATTTTTTCTCCTTTGGCAATCTGGAGAAAGTCCGCTTTGCTTTTATCTCTTTTGCTACATTTGAAGCTCAAGTCTTCACTTTTGCTTTAGTCATAAGCCGCTAACCACTGTGACTTGTAAAATATTTACCACTGAGGCACAAGCAGAACTTGAAATGTAAATAAACACTGCCCTATTACCAAAAAACAAAACATTAAGTGGTCAGAAATTCCTTTTATTCACATAGGAATTTCAAGGCAAGACAGAGATATCTGTAATCTCACAGCATAAAGTTTAGCGTGTTTGTCTGAAAAAGTCCAACCTAATTTCTTTTTGCATGCAGTCACGATACTTTTCAACATTTTTTTTTTTGTATAGTAATGTATTCAATGTTGCACTGATATATACATTAGATCATTAGATATTGTTAATTTAGAGCATCTTGTCCTATGTGTAGTGCATTATCAAAAAGGTCACAGTGATGAAACATAAAAGACTAAAAAGATTTAGGGTCAGATTTATTAACAATCATGGCTATGTGAAATTTGTGACTGAAAAGCATGCATGCAGGTATGAATTATACAAATGACCAAGGTTTGAGACATGCAATTTATTGCAAATGGCAACGTATTTAACACACAATAAAAGCATGTTTTATTATGATCGCTAGTTGGTGCTAAAAGCCTCAATTTATTTGGAATGCCAGGGGAGAATGTCAGAATGAGCATGTAATTGGAAGCAATGGATGCAAAAAGCTATGAACGTGGTGCCAAAACGTTGCATCTGTCTTGACATCTGTCTCTTTGCACATTCTTCACCCTGAAATTTTAACAGTTCTTGTTTTTTGGCTTTGTTAGCTAAACTAAACTGAACTCAGTGTGATACACTGGAGTGAGGGAACAGGAAAATCCCAATTCAAGATGCTTACAAGTACGTATTGGCAGCCAAATTAGCTTTTACAGTGAATGATGGGCAGTGTTTCAGACTTTTAGTCCCATTTCTCCACAAAGATTGCTCAAAGATCAAAAAATATCTGTCTCTGCCTTTCAGCAGAGAAACAAACAGAACAGGTTTTTTTGGGGACTTCTACCTTGTTGTATCAGGTCTCTTAAACACCACACTGAAACATCTGTCAAAATGAAGCAATTATTTGGAATTAGATTCAGACATATCTAATGACTGGATCTTACAATATCCATTGACCAGCTATGTGCACATTTATGCAAATGGAACATAACAATTGCTTCATTAATATATGTATGGGTCAGGATTTGGCAGTAAATAACTGTATTCTTCTGAAAATCACACATGTCAAAAGTTACAGATTTCAGTTTTAGCTTTATTTTGTGGATTGGCTTGTAATAGATTAGACAAAGTTATCAGCAGAGTTACCAATAATACCTAACAGAAGACTATATCAAAAATATACTGATTCTCCACCAGCTGCCTCTTCTTAATTTGATGCCATTCTGCTTCCAGAAGGAAAAATGTGCACAGACCTAAACTTTAACTATTTTAGTTAACATATTATTCATCCCTTCATTGGGGATGCTCTTGGTAGAATGCAGATTATTCAAAAATGACCTGTATACATCTGTGTACACTGTTTAAAAACATTAAAGGAACACTTTGAAAATGCATTAGATCACAATGGGAAAAATGCTAGATATCTAAACTGATATGGACTAGGTAATATGTTAGAAATGAATAGATGCTGCATCATTTTATGGAAATGAAAATGCTCAACCAACAGAGAGTTTAATTCAAAGACACCCCAAAAATGATGAAAAAAATGATGCAGCAAGGCAAGTCCATTTTGCAGAAATTTCACTGCAGCAACTCAAAATGATACTCAGTAGTTTGTATGGGCCCCACTTGTGCTTGTATGCATGCCTAACACCAGGTCATGCTCCTAATGGGTCAACACATAGTATCCATGGGCTCTCCTGACAGAGCTGGACCGGGGCATCACTGAGTTTCTGGAAAAAATTAGGTCCAGTAGAGGATGTTGGGCCCTCAGGCCATCCTCATGATGTCTTTTTCAGATTGTTTGGTCATAGACATTCACACCAGTGGCCTGCTGGAGGTTTCTCTGATAGTGCTCATCCTGCTTCTAGTTGCACAAAGGAACAGATACCGGTCCTACTGATGGGTGAAGTACCTTTTGCAAACCTGTTCAGCTCTCATAGTGTAACTGCCTGTCTTCTGGAATCTCTTCCATGCTCTTGAGACTGTGCTTGGAGACACAGCAAACTTTCTAGCAATGGCATGCACTGATGTGTTATCCTGGAGGAGTTGAACTACCTGTGCAACTTCTGTAGGGTCGAGTTATTGCCTCATGCTACCAGTAGTGACACTGGCCCTAGCCAAATGCAAAACTAGTGAAAAAACTGTCATAAAAGATGAGGAGAGGAAAATATCAGTGAACTCCACCTGTAAAAACATTCCTGTTTTAGGGGTTGTCTCATTGTTGCCCCTCTAGTGCACCTGTTGTTGATTTCATTAACGCTAAAGCAGTTGAAACTGATTAACTACCCCCTCTGCTATTTAACTGACCAGATCAATATCCTGAAGTTTAACTGACTTGCTGCTATACTCTGATTAAAAAGTACTCCTTAAATTAGTGTGGAACTTCCCACTTCTATTAGTGGATTTTTACAATTTTTACATCTGTTAATTTGGCCCACTTGGTAAATCTGGGCCTTAGGCTGTTAAAAGGTTAGGATTTCTAAAGAAATAAGCTTACCACAAACACAATGTGGTATCTCATGAGTGATGTGAATTTTACTGCATACATGACTTTTTTTTAATCTGTGTTGGCCACAGTTAGAGGGAGTCAACACTAAAATATAAACTTCTATAAACATTCATTAAAATCTTTTAAATTAAAATGTTTAATGTTGGACAAACACTTTAAACATTCATATAATCAGTGAAATCATCGATCTGTCCTGATATGTCTATTACAGTTGCAGTCTCTTATCTTTCCTGTTGTAACATGCTGATATGATCTGTTAATAATTCTTCTGGCAAAAAAGCTTAAATACTTACCAGAATGTGCCAATAAGACATGTCTTAGTAACTGTCAGCATTTTCAGGCACCATAATTAGACACGATTCAACATGGCTTTTGTTTCATGCAGAACACGTGACACATGACATGTTATTGTGACAGTGATAAAACCTTAATTAACACTAAGTTATCACAAACTGTCAAAGTTGCTTTGATTTCTGTGTCAACACCTCTTAAGCATTACCCTTTATTCAAAGAAAATAGAGCAGGAACCACCCCGTATCATAAGGGAAAACACTTAAAAAATACTTTAATATGTATATGCTTAATCTGCCTAACAGTGGCAAAAACATAAATTTTCATCTACTGAATCAGCCGCAGTTGTAGCTTAAGGGTCATAAACATGCATGCTTGGGAAAAGGTAGGTAAAACGTCAGTCTTTCATTAATAGATACAATTAATAGGTAATCTACCTTTTGAAGATGAGGGCAATGACAAAGTCTGGGTTGACTCTGATTCTCCAGTCGCACTCTTTCCCAGGGGGGTAGGGCTGGGGGTAGTTGGGAGACAGAATTACCCCAGAAGGACCACTGACATTACCTCCACAGGTTGCTAAAGATGAGAGAGAACAGTGAGGGAGAAGAGAAGGAGAGAAACATTATTACATAGCATTGGGCTTGGGGTTATTTGGACTCAGAATCACCCCGATTGATCTGTCATATAAAACCCACAGAAAGGCAGAGACGAAGTGAGTTAGTTAGTAATGGGAAGTATATCAGAGATTGGTTAGGACAGTGGGAATAACCCCTAGTGGACAATATAACCTCCAAAGGTGGTTGCAGAAGGCAGAAGAGAAAGAGAAATAGAGAGAGAGAGCGAGAGAGAGAGAGAGAGAGACTGCAAGATTTAGTTGCAGAGTATAGGGCTGGGGGTAGTTAAGAGAGAAAATTACCCCTAGCGATCTTTTATCCCACAACAAGCCAAAGAGCAGGAAAAAGATATTGGCAAGAGAGACAGAAAGATGCATTCAAGCAGCAATTTGGTGATGTGAAGGAAGAGTTTGCAAAACAGAGATGTGTCTTGGGGCTGGCAGGTGGGTGTGAATGGATTATCAACAGTGAAATAGAAGTAAACAAAGGCATTAACACTTGCAAATCACTCACAAACAAAAGCACACTAACACACTAAGTCCATTGTGCATAGTGGTGTATAGTGTGTTTCATCTTGGGAGCTTTGGAACACAGAGGACTCGCCACCTGAAGTGAAAGTGCAGAAGAGGGACGCACCCTCTAAGCAAAGCGAAAATGGAGCGAGATATGAGCCCAAAGTTTATCTACAGTCATGCAAAACGTGAGGTCACTAGCAAGGAGTCAAAGGCGATATTAAGGACAAAGAATAATGTGTTTCACACGCACGGTTACAAGGCAATCTCTGGTCTCTGTAACTGTGCTGGAGGACTTCTATATACTGGTGGCTGATAAGAAAAGCAAAAGGCAACAGAAAAGGAGACCGTGGCATCTAACAGTAAGCCAGCTGTCTGTGGTGTCTTGGTGCAAGCTGGGTGGCTGACTACACGGGCAACTGTGGTGGATTTTTGGATGACATGTGTACCTATATAACTATATACACTATACAACTGCTCTTGTGGGGATTTTTGAGATAAAAGGAAAGTTGGAGATTGGCCTATAATTGGCTATAATTGACAGCTGGGTCAAGAGATGGTTTTTTGAGTAATGGTTTAACTACTGCCAACTTGAAGAACTGTGTAGTCTATGTGGCATTGTCTAACTTTGCTTTGAAAATTCAGATTCCATTGCTATAAAGGTGCGGAAGTTTGATCAGCCATACAGCCAGTAACACAGCTTCTAGGGTTAAAAGTGCTAATGATGAATTATGAATTGGCAGCAGGTAACAGATTTAATGTTTATCCCAATTCAGCATATATACGTGACATGTGCCTTAATAATGTTTAGAAACAAAGAGTGTCTTAGAGAAGCCAACAGAGCCCCAATAGTGTACTGTATGGAGAGGCAGTAACTCAGCTAGTAGTTGCCCTAAAGCTCCCTAGTGCTGTGGCTGTGATCGAACGTCCTGGTCACCAGAAAACAGACACCTTAATAGCTAAATGAAACAACCTGGTAGACAAGCTAGCTAAGTGAGCTACTCTAGGTACGCTTGTGGCAGCTTTACTAGATACTTCCTAAATTGATAGCTATGTAAAGGTAAGTAAAGCTTTCCCTCTATAACAGCATTTGGGACAAACATTTCAAAGTGCTTCACAAAATAAAGCAGTTGGTGATGTTGCTATGGAGAGTGTTGAATAGGTCAGCTGGGTACAGATATTAACTTTGGTACTAAGGTGCATGCAGTCGCGAACTAAGAGGACTAAAACAACTAACATTGCATGGGATATTCACAGAGGTCCATAGATAAGTCCTATTGAAGGGCCTGTACAGGTACAGTGGGAACTGTGAACACAACTAATGCAGTCTGCAAAGATATTTTTCTACTGGTAGAGACAGCATCTGAATAACAGACAGAGATGCAGAGGTCTTGGAGCAGTTGCTGGCGATCTGATCACGGGTGCGAAGGGACAACAAAGTGAAACAGACTGCTCCAGACAACCATGACTCATCCAGCAGCCCTTGAATCTACTGCAGATCCTGCAGCCCATGTGGAACCATCCAGTGCCCAAACCAACTCACAAATGATGGATGTGCAAGATCAACTACTACTCATCGCAGGCCCTGACTTCAATCAAGAGTAGGACCAAGTCGTCTCAAGTATTCTTAGGAGCTATGCAAGATCCAGCAGTCAAGAAACACCAAGAGAGACTTTTCAGTCACTCATAAATTGGTTGAAATGTGTGACTGAAAAAAGGAAACAAGTTGAGTAAAATCCTGGTGGGTGATGGGCTCTGCCAGGGCTGCCCTTTGTCACCGATTCTGTTCATAATTTTTATGGACAGGATTTCTAGGTGTAGCCAAGTGGCGGAAGGCTTTCACTTGTTGGGGTGGCTGTGGCTCAGGTGGTAGAGCAGGTCATCCACTGATCGGAAGGTTAGTGGTTCGATCCCTGGCTCCCCCTAGTCTGCATGCCAAATATCCTTGGGCAAGATACTAAC
>VVHJ01048659.1:26321-36773 GCA_015107715.1 Tylochromis polylepis | reverse complement strand
TTTGGTCATTTTTTTTTGTCTGATAAAATTGAAGTAGGTCACATGGCTTTGTGTTTTGTCTTTGGTTTAATATTGAGAAATAAAACAACCATCTAACTTCCCATTTTAGTTTCAGATAACAGTCTGGCTGAAGTAACACAGTCCCTCTAGGTTTCCAGTGCAGAAAGGAAACCAAAAAAACCCCCATTCTTTTTGTTTATTTATTTTTGTTATAATTTTTCTTTGATTACCACATGCATAACAGATTACTAGGAAAGCGGAGTGTGTCTTAGTAGGTACCGTGGACTAAATGACCTGCTATAATCATGGTATAAGCACACAGCAAGACTCATTGATGGGCACGTAGGGTAAATCAGGATTATTTTGAACTGTGAATCATGCATAGCTACTCTAATAGGGTCCAAGAATAAAAATATAGACGTGAGCAGAATAGTCCCACTTTAAGGTTTTCATTTTTCTCACAGTGCAGTGGTTCATTAATAACCTTCCCTCGCTTGTCCAAAATCTAAATAAAATACAGGACACTGTATGAAAAACACTGGGTAAAAGCAATAAAGTGTCTCTGTAAATACCAAGCAGAATAGCTCATTAAGTCCAGTTAAAGTAAATAAACTGTTAGTTTAGTAAATATACTAAAAAAGATGATCAGTAAATGTCATTTCTGTGTATTTTCATTTGGGTTTTCACATCCAGCAGACTCCCTTTAACCTTAAAAAAATATAAGAAATCTCAGCTGATGATTTTAAGGAAACTTTCTGCTGTCACTAGAAGGTTGCATGGTCTAAAATAGTAGACAAATTCCCATCAGTGAATAACAGAATACGGGAAATATCGAACTTTAACCAGACATGCGTGGATGCGCTCTTAAGAGGGCGAGCTTTTAATCGTGGCAGGGGTTGTTGCCAAGAAGCTGCCCATTAATTTCTGCACTGCCTCTGAATCAGGACAAAAGCAGCAGCCTCAACTCTAAATACATTTAAAATCACCTTGAGCATAATTTGTGTCCCTCTGTGAGCTTCCACATCCGAATGGCTGCATTTTAATTACCACGAGCGAGGGAGCCTGAACCACAGCGTGAAGTATGCGTCCACATCCAGGACGGTAAACAGATGATGATTATGATAATAAGAGATTGTTATAGTTAGTCCCAGAGTAAAGCATCACCCTGGCCTCAGATACCAATTTGAGCCGGTTCTGTTTTCCTTTTTGATTCCTGAGCGATAATGTTGTTGTCGGATGTATGGCCCGCACAGTTCGGGGTACCTCTGCTCAGACGGCGCCGCCTCGCCTCCCTGGAGAGCCTAGAGCAAATCGAGGGCGGTTGCCACTTCCTTTGGCTTTTATCTGATGGCTGCGTGAGTGTGAGAAGAGAGAGCGAGAGCGATTGTCGGCGTCCATGTGTGCGTCTGTTCGCATGTGTAGGAGTTATTTTATAAATGTTTTGTTTCATGTGCTCTGTTGCAGCAGTGAGGGAATGGAAAGCACTGTTTGTTTGTTGTGTGTGTTTTCTTTTCTTTTTTCTGCGTAACGTCTCCTGGAGTGAGTGCATGTTCAAAATAGCTCCCCGTGTCCTTTTGCAGTGCACGGAGAGGATTGAGTGTTTCTGATTTCCACCTCTGTTTCCTCTGCAGTAACGAGTGCGTGGAGAGGAAGGAGAGCCCCGATGTTTTCTTCTGCTGCTGTGAAGGCAACATGTGCAACGAGAGGTTCCTGTACGCCCCTGAAGCGCCCCCGCAGAGCGACCCGCACCATTCAACTGCCTACAGTACGTACAGTCCAGCACGCTCACTGAAAGTGATGACTGCTCAGCGGGTGCAAGCGTTTTCTTTTAGTCAGAGCTACAGTTTGTTTGCTAGGCTTGAGCTTAATGCTTTAATATATATTTAATGACTTCCTGGAAAGTTGTAAGTTCATGTTATATGCTATTAATCTTTTCCGAGTTACAGGCCCTCGAACTGCACAAGGGTTGGTCCATATTTGGCACTGAGCATAAGCCGACGCTCTTTTCAGTGCTTGGTGCTTTTACTCACTTCACTGAACTTTAGAGGGAAGCATCCAGTTGCTGTGTTCAGTGCATTGTCCTCATCTGCTGGTGTACACTCAGATCTTCCTTTGATCTTGAGATTTTCTGAAGTTTCAGGACTTAAAGTTTTGATCCGTACGATAGGGCCAAACTATTATATACAACATGTGAACATCAATATTTCTCAATAGTAATGATGTCTTACTATCCATTTTGTGGTTGAGATGCCTCTTTGCTTCATCAGTCAGGTCCTCTCCGGTAAGGCGCCACTTGTCTTTGCTTTTCCGCTTTGAGTCTAGTGACGTGAACGTCCTCTATTTTTGTAGAACAACATAAATGGGGAACGTTCAGTGTTTCTCACGCTGTGGGGTGGCACAGGAGGTGTGGGTGACTAGGAGGAAAATATGGAGTAAAACTAAGTGGAATGGTAAGAATTGGTTGGGTTTTGGTTTTTTTGTTTGTTTGTTTACATTTTTCGGAGTGAAAAAAGTATTAAGAGTTTAAACTGTCATTTCAATTAAATTCGACTTGGAACTTGTTTAAATGTTACTGAATATGAGGCAGTCACACAGGCCTAGAGATCAGTCCAGTGACTCCCTGGCAGCCTCTGGCCACTAAGGAAAAATGTGTATTCTCCCACCAGTTGTCAAGGGGTTGCTGGAGTTTGTTGGTAATCACTACCATGAAATCGATTGCAAAGAGAATGCTTCACTAAAACAATCTTTTGGTTGCTTTGGTTAATAGCAGATCACTGTGATCGCCCATAGTTTGCATGAACGATCGCCAATTTGTCTCAAACTACTTGCTGAGCAATAATGAAACTACTGTTTCAAATGGTGCAACTTTTATTTTGAGGTCAGCCGATCCCAGCTTCACCACCACTCTGCAAGTAGTTTGCGATTGCAGCAGACAAGTCGCCATCTTCTGTGCAAACTTCAGGCGACCTAACTGCTGCAATCGCAAGGTGGTTTGTGGAGCAGCACCACTTGCTTAATGTTTTTGCCCTAAATGTATATTTAAGATGTTTAATGATTATAAACCTGGTAGGTCTCTAAGGTCTGCAAGAGCTGTTGCATAGATTTGAAATTTAATAGGTGGATCTCCATTGCTGGAACAACTATCCATTGAGGTCAGATCTTCTCCAGCTAACAATAGTGTTATTCACTATTGCTCTTATATAATAGGGTAATCAGTTTTTTCTTTTATTTTTGATTTTAACTTTACAGTTACTTACTTTACAAGATAGTGTCTGATCACTGGTCTTGAAGTCGAGCACAAACGTACTAGCATACTGATTAATTTGTTATGTTTTAGCAACTTGTGGTGGTGGTCGCCAACTGATCTCTACGCCTGACTCAGTGGGCCATTGTAAACACTCAGGCCAACCAAAATATGGTGATTCACCTTCCAGTAGCCCTGTTAGTTTAACATAAAGTGTGTTTCTCCATTCTTTATGTTTAATATTTGACTATATTAGAAATGTATTTTGCTCCAGAAGGAATTTTGGCTAGAAAATGAACCTGGTATCAAAATGTAGATAAGAGAAGGAGTCCTTTCATATGCTGTAACTTGTTTTGAGCAGCCACCTGTCTCCCATGGTGATATATGACCCTTTGAAGTTCACCCAAAATACACTTTTTGAAGTTTTCTCCAGTGAAAAATCAGAAAACAGATCAAACATCCAGGATACCAGTCCTTTTTTCTGTTCCTTCCATGTCACAGATACTAAAGCGGTGCAGTTTTGCTGTCGAAGCTGTGAGTATATCTCATTATATCAGCTAATCAGCTAATCTCTAAAAGAATGCCCGAAGTATTTCGAGGGTCTGTGAATCTGTAAGTATTTATACCATGAAGGTAAATGTTTCATACATATTAACTGATTGTGAGGGGGGGGTCATGGTTTGGTTTGATTGGTTTTATAAAAAAAACAACTTATCAACTTTGTACCTCAGTACGTGTTTGGGAGGATATTTCTAAAGTTATTCCTATCAACTTTGTTTCTATAGCACAGCTTATACATAAACTATACCTTAAAAGTAAACAATCAGAAGTATTTACAAGTCATTTCTACCATCTGGAGACATCCAGGCTTTTATTTTGAAAGCCTGACCTTGCGCAAAGGGTGTGATGTAAGAAATTATGGAGGGCTGCCATCAACTGAGCTTCTTTCCAGGTGTTCAGGTCTTAAAATTTATTTAATATTTCTGGGAATGATGATTAAAAAGTGAATGAATCCAGGTTTTAGGGAGGCATGTCTGGGCTTTGTTTGGTGCTCACTTGCACTAAATGAAGCATCGGGAAAAATATTCAAGCGGATATGTGAATCATTTATTTGCAATGAAGTGGAAATATTGCAAAAGATTTCACATCAGTATGTAATAATGGTTCTGAATATCCACTGAGCTTAGTAACTGATATAGAACAATATAAGATTAATGCATCCTTAAAAACACGAGTCAGACTCTCTTTTAGCCCATTTCAATGCAAGGGAATTTATTTTAAGAAATGAAAATGTTAAAAAACAATGTGTTTATCTCCTTGAATAGGAACAGAAATGAGACATTAAACTAGCTTACATGTGAAGCCCAGACAGCCTCATCATGTAGGTTAAGCAGTGAATGCAAATGCAGCCATGCTGATGACATCAGCGTTAAGTGTAGTGGATCTGCACAGTAATGAATGTGAAAGAAACTGAGTGAAGCACGAGATCAGGTAGGAAATGAAGACTGACCACAGCTGGGGCAGATCTGCTGACCTCAGTGCCAGTCCACATCAGCTCACGGCTCAGCTGACGCGTCTATTGGACAGTGTCATCTGGGGCGTCGTCTTTTTACTCGGCTTTAGTCTGCCTACTTTTGCTGCTGCCACTGCCTCTGCAAGCCACTTGGCAAACCCGCCTCTGCCCATCTCCAGCTTTCATGCTGTATGATCTGTCCCGTGAGGGAGTCGTGCTCCTGATCTTAGTAGAACTATGCACCAATTGCAATTCAATAATGACACCCTCGATTAACTGAACATCAGGACTGCCTGATTATAAACATTCGTTGATGCAGAAGTTTATTGACAACACGTCGTATTCTAAAACCACGTAAATGTGTTTCTGTAACCAAAATGATATTGAAACAGCCCCCCGCTGGGCTTAGATTTCCATTCAGGTATACTCAAGCACAGGCCGAACTACCTGCAGCAGGTGTCTAAAAGTGTCCACTGTCAGACGTCACCAAGCCCTGGGCAGACAACCCACTCATTTTTATTTCACAGGAAAAACATCTTTCTTTCAACTTCATGTTTTTGTTTTTTTTGGGGGGGGGGACTTCCATTGGATTTTCCGCCTACTGATACCAGCTTGACCCTCACCTTTAAGGCTAGCAGCCTTGTGAGTAATGAAGCTCGTCCTTTGGGGTGAAGGCCAGGTCACAACTAAGTCCAAATAATCTATTAGTAGAGAGGCTGGCAGACAAAATGGCTACAGATGGAAATCAGAACAGAAGCTGCGTTTTCCTGTTATTCTTGGCCATTTTGTAATCAAACATGTATTTTAACTTGAGTAAATTAAACCCTGCTTCAAAAATAAAATGGATTGAAATGATTTCAAACTTCCAACATCTTTTAAACGCAGGGAAAAACTTTAATTTAAGACCGCCAGAAAATTAATGAAACTTGATTTGTATAGCGTCTTTCATGCAGTTTAGTACAGTTCAGTCCAGTTCAGTCCTTCACTGATGACTGTAAAGCAGGAAATTAGACACAACTGGAGGTTATGTGCTATTACGTGTAATTTACAATAAGTTAAAGAGACAAGCTATCAAAGGAATAAATTAATCAATTAGGAGTACATCTAAAAATTTATAAATACACTGAATGAAAAGGATGTACTTGAATCTGAATTTTGTATAACCGGAGGTTAAAACACATTCAGGGACCAGTGATTAATGCTTCACCAACCAGTGGTGGTTCTGCTGTCCTTGCGCTCATCAGTTTGCAGCTGAAGTGTCTGGCAGGCCCGTCTGTCTCACCCTTTAAATCTGACTTTGTGAAACCTGCAGACTTCCTGTAGAGGAAGAACTTTCCACAACCTCCCTGACAAACACCCGGAGGGTCCCACAATGCAGCTGGTGCAGTCCTGTCGGCACCCACCCCCTCCCTCACGCCTTTCCTCCTTCCCCTGCTCTCCGAGGGCGGCAGCGGCGGGTCGGCGTCTGAGCGTCGGCGCTTTGACAGCGCTGCCGAATCAGACCGCCGCACCTTGTGACGGGAGGACAGGCTGAGCGAGCAGGCGTCACCCTGCGCCTCCTGCAGGGGTCAGGCACAGTTCAGAGCTCTGTTATTTTTGGCAGGCGGATTACGTTATGTCACGAGATGGATTTGCTAATCCTGCTGTGCGTGCATGTGTGTTTGCGTGCGCTTACGTGCGCCAATATGATCTCTAAGCACGGTGGCTGTAAGCAGGGTTAGAGATGCATTTAGAGATGGAGCCCCAGCGTGAGGCCAACCAGGAAGGCTGTGTACTCTCCGTCTTTGGCTGATCCCAGAGCAGTTTCTTCTGAGAGTTTCAGTCACTGTGGGCTCGTTTCTCTCTGCTGTATGTGTAAAGTCCTGTACCCCTGTGGAAACAGAACAACCAGGGCTTGAAGGGGAAAGAAGTCAGAAATGTCTTTTGTGAAGTATAGCAGAAGTATAAATACTAAAATATAAAATATATATTTCATGTATGTGTATACAACAGAAACCGATGATACCAGTGTAGGAGAGAAAAACTGAGTGTTCACGTGTTAAATTATTTACATTTTTAGAACCTCTATAAATCAGGCGTTTTTCACGCCGCTCTGCAAATCAACTTCATGGAGATATTTTCTGTGTATGATCAGGAAAACTGCCCCACACTCCCTTCTGTAGCCCGTTACCACATTTATAACCAATGTTGGCGGTGTTGTGTTATTGTGGCTGGTTTAGGATCCATCAGGCTTGACGTGACTCTGTTCTTTTGTGATAGACGCTTCAGTTGAAGGGAGGTCCATCTGAAGTGGATGGTCTGATATTATGACCAATCAGAATAAATGTAATGTTAGATTAAATAAACCATTATGATCAAGACAATCTGCTGAAGTTAAAACTGAGCCTCAGAATGGGAAAGAAACATGATTTAAGTGACGCTGTGTGGGATATTTTCTTGGCACAGTTAGGACTCCTTAGTACCAACTGAGCATCGTTTGAACTCCACAGCCTATCTGAGTGTTGTTGCTGACCATGTCTATCCATTTATGACCATCTTCTGATGGCTGCTTCCAGCAGGATAACACACCATGTCACAAAGCTCAGATCATCTCGAGCAGTGAGTTCACTGTACTCAAACGGCCTCCACAGTCACCAGATCTCAATCCAGTTAGAGCACATTTAAGATGTGGTGGAACGGCAGATTCTTCATCCATGTGCAGCCAACAAATCTGCAGCAACTGTGTGATCCATGTCAAACTCTCTAAACATTGTTTCCAGCACCTTGTTAAATATGTGCCATGAAGACTTAAAAAAGCATTGAAGGCAGAATTGGGTCAGCCCCCAATAAAAAGCCTCAGGTAAGAGTATAATTGTCATTTTAGTCCATTATTAGGTGGGCGGCAGGCAATATGATGGGGTCTCTAATATCTCATATGATACTTTTCAAGCGCTGTGAATATAAGTTAGTCGTTATTATCATGAATAAAAGGATGCAGTGTTTTTATGAGGTGTTTTGGGTGATTAAATGGTAAAATGGGCCATTTAAACTCCATTGGTAGGTGGTTGCTAAGCAACATGATGATTTTATAATATCTGGTATAGATAAGAACCTGTAGGGGCCTGAGATGTACACGTGTGGCAGGTTTGGTTGCTCAATCCCTGACGATGTATGAGTTGTGAGAGATTTGGTGTTCTTGCATGTCCTCCCTTTGAGGCATATAGAGAACTATCAGTCCCAACAGGTTGCAAATAAGTTGAGCAATTCTGTATTATTTTAACGCTCGGGCACGGTTTATCTTACTGCCAGTCCTCAGGAACCTGATGAAGGCCACAAGTCGAGACACGTCAGTGAAGCAGTGAAGTTGTTCTGTACACACAAGTGCTGCTGGTGTTTTAACACATTCAGATCTGTCGTGCTCTCCCTGCACCTTGAAAGTAGGTGAGGTTGTGCCGGAAAGCACCGCTTTGTCTCTCCTTCCAGTCCAACTGAAATGCAGCTTGTAGACCGAGCCTGCCGTATACGGCGTTAACAGAAACTCACTGATTTTGAAAAACAGCTTCTTCCCGAGGGCTGTGGAAGCCTGAGCTGTACAGGGCACCGTACACTTTAAATTCATCGCACATTCAATTCAACGATGAGAGAACCCTCAGTTTTACACAGTCATTATTTGTCTTTTATGTATTTATTTTTTATTTATTCGTAATTGTACTATCCAATTTAAACAACTTAGCAGTAGAAAATTTCGCAGCTTGTAAATTCTTTCTATTTATTTCATATGCTGCTGTGAAAAAGACTGCCGTCAAAGAGTTTGCCACTGTGCATTTTTGTGCAACCAATCTATCCTCACTTCAGCTGAAGTTTGTTTTTTATTACAGTATCTAGTCGGCGCACATTGGTTATTTTTGTAGAACTATTAAATGAGACATGTTGAACTCTTTCTAATATTTCTAACTCTGTTACACACTGAAGCTTTGTTTAGTTGGCTTTTCCTTATGGGATCCTTAGCTTACACGTAGTTTAAATCCCACTGGACATTTTAAACATCTGATGCTTGTTTTTACAGCTTGAAATATTAAAAACAAAACCCCAAAAGGTATTAATCTAGCGAAAGAAAGCACGTCTTTTGCATTTCGCCTGGAGATTGGTGCTGCAGAGGGTTAAGTGTCAATATTTCACAGCTTTAGTTACAAAGGCAGTATAAAACGTGGACATACCCACCATGATTTCCCACACTGGTTCAATCACGAAGCCTTAAGATGAGCGTTTTCATTGTCACCATCATGGTGTTGAACATAGCCGGATAATCCTCCTTTCTAATTCTAATAATGACCGTGATTTATAAAGTTAACCATATCATTTATTCGCTATGACCTGAAAATGGTGATTGAGTCCATGAACTCATGACAAAGTGGTTACAAAGCGAGGGAGCCCAGGCTGGGTTTTCCCATTGACTTATATAATATTCTTTGTCTGTTTCTCCTCTCACAGCCACCTCCAACCCGTTCTCCCAGAAGCCCCAGCTCTTCAGTACCCTGCTTTACTCCCTGGTTCCCATCATAGGCCTGGCCGCCGTTGTCCTCTTCTCCTTCTGGATGTGGAGGCATCACAAACTGGCGTACCCGGCTGCCCTCGTCCCCACACATGTAAGTCCCACCAGAGTCCAGCCCATCACTGCTTTAGTCTTGGTTTGTCTCTCTGTCTTCACGTTTGCTTGTCGCTGTGGTCTGATTTCAGAGGTC
Source organism: Tylochromis polylepis (assembly GCA_015107715.1). Taxonomy (NCBI): domain Eukaryota; kingdom Metazoa; phylum Chordata; class Actinopteri; order Cichliformes; family Cichlidae; genus Tylochromis; species Tylochromis polylepis. The sequence goes on along the minus strand of VVHJ01048659.1, from coordinate 27,295 downwards.
ACCTGTCAGTCAAGCAGCGTGGCGAGGCTGCGGTGTCCTCTTTCTTCAAAGTTGCTTGCTGATGCAGTTAGTTTCTCTTTCTGTCTGGTCATCCTCGGTGACCATCGGGTCTGACTTCCATCTGTTAATTGCAAACAAAGGGGAAATGTAAAACCAGTCAGTTCCTGCATGTCAGAGGATTCGTCCTCTGATAGCTGAACATTCGGTTAAATTTATTACAAGAAATGTCCGGCTGTGCTCTGATTGAGGTTGATATTTATTTCTGACATGACTTCATCAGTTGCTCGCTTTTAAAAAGATTGTGCATTATTTGAAGTTTGCAGTCGGGCACAGTGTGCACACTGCCTTCTCTGTTTAGCCAACCTTCAGCTTCACCACTGATCCACTTCCATCAGTGGGCTCCAACAGCCTTGGCCTCTCCTGCCCCGTGCAGCTGAGGGACGGAGCAATGGTCAGCCAGAGCTGACACGCGGTGTCGAGAGTTTACGTCTGGATAATTGCTTTTACCATTTCTTATTTCAGTCCTGTTTAGAAGGATGAGAGGAGCCCTGGTTCTGTCTTTTTCTTTTTCCTGCGGGTCTCTTTTCAGAGCAAGCTCGTCTCAGACTCGCTTTTAATTCACCACACGAGGAGTCAGGAGATGAGCCGAACTGTGTTGTTCAGAGTGTATCAGACAGGCTTTTCATCGTGCACAAGTGTCTGATTCTTGCTCAGATTCTCCAATAAATTAAGCTCATATTGTGCTGTTATAGCTGAGATGATGAAATGGTGTGATTTTTCAGTGCCATCAAAAACACGTGAGTTTTTTTCTTTATGCTAAACCAATAAAGAGGTCCTGCAAGTGAGGTCATGTGTTGTGTTGCAATGCACAAAAACGCCACCAGAGGGCAGTTACCAATGGTGAAACAGGCGGTGTGATTAGTCAAAAAGAAAAATACGTGTGCCCTTTTTTTTGGGGGGGGGGGTATTTAAAA
>VVHJ01048658.1:0-12624 GCA_015107715.1 Tylochromis polylepis | reverse complement strand
GGTTTGGGAATTCCCGTTCAGCCCTCTCTGTCCTGCGCAGACTCAGTCCTCCGGCCCGGCAGGTGGCGGTAGTTCACCTGTGCGCTGGCAGCAGTAGCAGTAGAAGTAGAAGAAGACGCTGCTGTTAGACAGTGTCCGCCATTTGCTGAGCCTCGGGTCCTCCGGCAGCTTCTTCTTCCCCACAAATCCACCACAGCTACACCTTCACCTGCAGTGGTACCTGCGCGCTCGGCACAGCGGCGGTGATGGCGGCCGACCGGCGCGAGGACAAAGGTGAGTGAGGAGGACCTTTGTTAGCATTAGCATTAGCCGTGAGCTGCCTTTGTTTGATGCCGCTCGGAGTGGATCGATAATCGATAATCACTGTGATGATCGATACTGAGGTACTGCCCTGCTGCTCACAGGCGCCTGACCATTTGACGTGTCGGTGCGCGAGCAGCTCGTGTTTGATCCATCACGGCGCTGATGAGCGGCTCGCTCTCACTGCACCAGAGTCCGATCAGAAAACTGCTGATTTTACGGCTGAGGCCGCTTTAAGCACACCTGAGAACAGGTGGAACCGGTTCGTTCTGGGCCACAGTAAGCTCTGACGTGTTCCGGGGTGAGGGATCAATGATTTGGTCGATTTTAACGACACATTTAGTACCATAAAAGCCAACCAGGTGAGACTGTTTACAGGTAAAATGATCAGGCTGGTACAGAGCCGCTGGGCAGGGAGATGTGTGAATAAATCCAGCAGTGATCAGAGGAGCGTAAACATGACGAGAGAGTCAACGAGCTAAAGGTCAGTTTCCTCTATTTACCTGCTAAGTTACCATGGTAATTGATACTAAAGTCCTCATCTGGTCAGGACCAGGTGATGTTCAGTTTCCTCTGATGCTTTTATGGGCAGCTAGTTTTCTGTGTGCAGCTTGTTCCTGAAAGTTGTGGATGAAGCTCCAGCAGCTCAGACTGAACCTGCATGTGTTCATGTGCTGATGATCTGAGTCTCTGTCACTCTTCTGCAAACACAGAACACACCTGTTCAACCAATCACATTCATTCCCTCTGATCTGATTTCACATCTCCTTTATCAGTCTGTGGGACAGGAAGTGTTCATGTTTCCATGGATATAGTTTAAAGTCTCACAGTTCTAATGTGCAGCGGTCACCTTAGAAATAAACAGCATCACTGAGTGCGCTCAAACACAAAATCATTCACTGCAATTCAAATCTTTATTTTACCGCTCTGTGCCACAGATCAGCAGATTAACTGGTTTTTGCTGCTTCATCTCTCAGATTATTTACTGTCAGGTTTTTATTTCTTTATAGATTTTTAATCACCATTATCTGATAACAACTCTAATTGGAGCAGGGGGCATTCACAGGGATCGTTTTGTGTTAATGAGGAGTCATGTAATGTGTGCACTCAAAGCCTGAAGCAGAGAGCCTGGTTTAACAGAGAATGTTAATAACCACCATAGTGATAGCTGTAGTCTTTGACTGGAGTTTTAGGTGGCTTAATAAAACCCAACCCGAAGAAAACCTGGATCTGATGAACTTCCCCTGTGTGGAGGGTTAAAAACAACAAACTGCTTCTTCCTGTTCAACTCCACATTAGCTTTGTTTCCCGTTCAGGCCAACTTTTCACCCAGTCAGCATTCTACTTGCATATCACCACACTGATGTTGATGATGTGTAAATTCGTAGGTTACCCATAATCCTTCACTCTGTCTGTGCCCAGTTGGTTTTTAGGAGCAATACAGATATGTAAGTGTAACATCGACGGGTCTCTCTAACATTCATGTGGAGTTAGTTATGAGTCCTTTCCGACATGATATGTTTACAAAATGTACTTTTATTGGGACAACAAGTTGTGGATTACTCGTTTACATTGTGCCCGGCTGTGCCGAGATCAGCTGGTTGTTGTTTGTGGCGTCCAACATGTGTGCGGTTTCTCTAGGTTTACTTGTTAATGTTAATTCTTCAGATGTGAGAAATCAAATCTGATATATCAGCAGGTGTGTCACAGAGGCTTTGGTCTATAAATACCAACACAGACAAACAATAACAGTCCTTCTTCAGCCTGATCAGCCAGGTGTGCATTACCTGTCCTTCTCACATGTGTGTTTGTGTGTCTGTGGTTTCAGACGGAGAGCTGAACGTTCTGGAAGATTTACTGACTGAAGCTCCTGATCAAGATGACGAGCTGTACAACCCCGAGACAGAGCGTGACGTCAGCGACAAGAAAGGTACAGACAGTACTACAGACATTACCACAGAGAGTACCACAGACAGCACTACAAGAAATACTACAGACAGTACCACATACAGTACTACAGAGAATACCACAGATGGTTAAAGGAGATAGAGAGTATTCTAAAGGCACTACTGTAGATGTTACTAGAGATGTTACTATAGCCCGTTAAACATACTGACAGTATCACGAACATTCCTGATATAAGTGGTAAAATGTTGTGTGTGTCATTAAGTCCTCATCTCTCTCTGTCAGGTACAAAGAGGAAGAGCGAGCGTTCTGACAGTCAGGATCTGAAGAGGCTCCGCTCCTCATCAGGCCACGGTCCTTCTAGGTCATCATCCTCCAATAAGAGAGCTCCAGGGCCATCTCTCTCCTCCTCTAAAAAGGTGTCCAGCCCTCGTGGCCGGCACTCCACCACTTACCGTCACGAGTATTATGATGAACGAAAGGGGCGACGTGGGGCCCGAGAGGTGACCAGGAGCCGTGGAGGAGAGGACGCAAGACGGCGAGAGTCCCAGAGAGGCCTGGAGGGTCTGAGTCAGGTACTACTTACACTAAAAGTATACTTTCAACAGTTTCCAGCCGTTCGTATTAACTTCCTGTTTGTCTTCAGAAGTTACGTCGTGATGAGCGGCGAGCAAGTCCCTCCCCCCATGAGGAGGACAACCAATCAGAGGAGGAGACAGGAGCAGAATACGGCTCAGAGCAGGCATCGGGCAGCTCCTCCCCCGCTGCTTCCCATGTAGAGGAAGAGGAGGAAGAGGAAGATGACCAGGAGGAAGAGGAGGAAGAAGAGGAAGAAGGCATGGAGGAGGAAGAGGAGGAGGAGGAAGAGGAAGGAGAGAAGGAGGAGGAGGAGGAAGAGGAAGAGGAAGAGTATGACCGTCGTGGTGGCGAGGGCAATGACTATGACACACGTAGCGAGGCTGGTGATTCACGCTCCGCCTCCTCCGTCAGTTTCTCTGATGATGGCGAGTCAGCACACTCAGGCTCTGCCTCTGAGGCCTCAGGTAACCATAGAGATAGTAAAGTATATTTTTCTCTTCAAGGAAAAAAAAAGATGACGTAATGTTTGACATCACTGCTTTTATTTTGAAAGGTTCAGAAAAGAAGCGGGAGAAGCTGTCGTCGTCGGTCCGTGCAGTTCGTAAAGGCATGGAGAGTAAGGACAATAATTCCATGGTTACTTACCTGTTACTCTACTGGTACCTTTACCTACCAAGTTGGAAGTAATCAGATTACAGCTACTTCCTGTGTTGTTGCAGATCCAACAAGCAAGCTGCGTTATATCTTGAGAGACGCTCGATTTTTCCTCATTAAGAGCAACAATCACGAGAATGTGTCGCTGGCCAAAGCCAAGGTACCTGTTGACCCCCTCACTCTTCCTCATTATTCCCCTTGTCAATCCATGTCATCCCCCTTATGGTTCCAAGTGTCATTTTCTGTTGTCACCCCGTGTCCTCGTGTTGTTCCCCTCCTTGTTCCCTCTCTTTCCCGTGTTGTCCCAGTGTAGTTTGTGTTATTCCTGGTGTTGTTCCCTGTTCTCCCCCATGTCGTTCTTGTTGTTCCCTCTTTGTTCCGTGTCATTCTTGTTCTCACCCCGTGTCTTTCCTCCTGTCGTTCCCCTCATTGTTCCTTCTCTTTCCCGTCTCGTCCCCAGTATAGTCTGTGTTGTTCCCTGTTCTCCCCCCATGTCGTTCCTTGTTATTTCCCTCGCTGTTCTCCTTGTTGTTCATTCCATCATTCTGTTGTCACCCCATGTTTTTCCTCGTGTATTTCCCCTCATTGTTTCTTCTCTTTCCTGTGTTGTCCCCAGTGTAGTCTGTCGTTCCTTGTTGTTCCCTATGTCATTCTCTGTCGTCACCCCATGTCGTTCCTCATGTATTTCCTTGCACTATTCCCTCTCTTTTCTGTGTTGTTCCCCGTGTTGTTCTGATAGCTGAGGATGAATTGGTGTTTACAGGGTGTTTGGTCGACACTGCCGGTGAACGAGAAGAAGCTCAACGCTGCCTTCCGCTCAGCTAGGAGCGTCGTCCTCATCTTCTCTGTGAGGGAGAGTGGAAAATTCCAAGGTATGAGGAAAAGTTGTTTTCAGCATCATATGTCGCTCTGTTCACCTTATTCACCATATCCTCTTCTTCACTCAGATTGGTCTGTTTTGTCTTGTCCTCAGGTTTCGCTCGTTTGGCGTCAGAGTCTCATCATGGTGGCTCTCCAATCCACTGGGTGCTCCCTGCTGGAATGAATGCCAAGATGCTGGGAGGAGTCTTTAAGATTGACTGGCTCTGCAGGTAAACAGCTCCATCCAGCAGGTTTCTTCTCTGTTTCTATTGGTTTCTGGTGAGTGTTTGACTTCCCCTAGACCGACCTTGGTTCTCTCCAGCTCTGATTTTAAGTTTTATGGACAGAACTTTAAGGATGAACTGGGGGCAGAGGGTGTTGGGTGACCTCTGGGCTGTGACCAACAGATAGAGGATATTGGCTGTGAAAATAACTTCCTCTGAAGCGTCAAATCCCTGGCTGGCTGCTGTTTGGGGTGTGTCCATGTCTTACGTCAGCGCTTTAGCTTATACTTCCTGAAACCTGAAAGTAAGATGTACTCTGGAGTTGCTCCCCTGGTTCGATGTAGAGTGAAATCAACGTGCACGTTTCTATAATTGTGTATGGACGTCGCTGTTAATGCAGCCCGCATCAGCCAGTCGTTTGACTTCTACATAGATTCACTGAGCTACGTTTAGCTCCTCCCTCTTTCACGCCAGGAGTCGCCACAGTAGGCAGCTTGGTGTTTTTGGGCTGGTGGATTTTGGGGCTTTACCTCCATGATGTTTGCTGAAGGTGTGAACCTCTGGTGCCACCTCTGCAGAGATGTAGTTCACGTGTTTGTGTGATGGTTCACTGCTGATGCTCTTGCTCTCAGCTTGCTGGCTACTTCACTCAGTGTTGTCTTCTTCTTTATTTCCTTTTCAGGAGGGAGCTTCCTTTCATTAAGACCGCCCACCTGTCCAACCCCTGGAACGAACACAAGCCGGTGAAAATTGGACGTGACGGCCAGGTCAGCTGACTGTTCTATTATGAATCACTTTTTCCTGTTCTATCACATGATGCAACTCTGTGTCTCTTTCAGGAGATCCAGCCGGACATTGGTGCTCAGCTCTGTGCCCTGTTTCCATTGGATGAGAGCGTGGACATTCACCAGGTGGCTCGCCGCATTCGTCACAAACGTCGCACACCATCGGAGCCGCGGCCTCGGGGCCGACCACCACAACGTGAACCGGGAAGGTTAGCCAATCACCAAGCTCCTCCTCCCGCTTCCTGTTCTTCTTCTTCTGCTGCAACCACGGCGCCACCTGATGCTGGACGACGGAGACAGCCGCTGCCCTTAGCTGGCGGCTAGCTTTCCCGTGGCTCGCGTTGCTGGCTCTCTGGTTGTTATTTTTCCAGTCTGGAGCTTCCCGGAGCGAAGCCTCACTCTGCGTCTTTGGTCGAGGTGTTAAAGTCAGGCAGGAAGTGAAATCCTCGACGAGCGTTAAACAGCTGACGTCACAGAGGAAGTTTAACCCTTCACTTGAGTTTCATTTCCTTTGAAGTGTGAGCTGAGCAACATCTCTTTGTTTTATTTTGTAATTTTTAGCTGATTTTTGTTTTTTTAGGTCTATAGCCTTTACGTAGCTGAGCTGAAGTTTTGTTGTTGTTAAATTTGTTCTTTGAAGCTCTTTGTCTTCGCAGGATTTTGATACTTCGGAGGTTAAAAAGTGAAAATGTTTAGCTGGACTGAAGCTGACCCTTTCAGAATAAAAGCAGAAAGGACGAGCGTCACTGGCTGGACTGACGAAGGAGGGGGGCGGGAGGGTGAGCGAGGTAGAACTAAAACAGGAAGTAAGGGAGCATCTGAGACCCCAATGGACTGTTTCAGGCGTTTGACCAGGTGGTACAGGTTGGTGAGGAGGGGGCGGGGCCTCTGGACTGTATCCAGTGAGGTGTGGTGAGTCTAAAGGGGAGGGGCCTCAGGACTGTATCCAGTAAGGTTGTGTGTTGTGGCAAGGCCTCGGGACTATATCCAATGAGAAGGGGTGGTGTGTTGGGGGCGGGGCTCCCTCTGGTTGTATGAGGTAAAGTTGCAGGTGCCTAAAAGACTGGAAAAAAACCCCAAAAATAAACCCTGGACTGAAAAAGGTGACCCCCTCCCCCCACATGAAAGGACAGTCATGTTCCCCTCTTCCTCCTCCCACTGGCACACACACACAGGACGGCGAGCTGGTTGTCGATGTGTGTGTGTGTGTCGCTCTGATGGACGAATAAAGTGAGAATAAAATTAATCGAATGGACGGAACGACAGAAAGACGACGCAGTTTGTCATTTCTGTTTAAGGACTATTGCTGGTCTGGAGGGGGTGGGGTGGGGCTCACAGGGCGGGGCTTTGTGTATTGATTGACAGGACTGCACCATCATCATCATCACCCCTCACCTTTTCAAAATAAGAGGGTTTATAAAATCCTTTAACATGGACTGATGAGGAGAAAAACTGTTTTTTTTTTTTTTAAAGTGTTGCCCCCCCATACGCAGCAGAAGCGGTATGTTGTCCCTTTCAGAGGTTCTTCTTCATTTGTTTTTTTGTTTTTTTAAGTGTGTGTGTGTGTGTGTGTGTTTGACTTTGTCAGACTGCAGATTCTGTTTTCATCCTTCAGAGTGAAGCTTTTTTAAAACAGGAGATTCTGTGTGCACATCAGTTGATTTAAAAACAAGCCAGAACAAATTTGGAACAGCACTGGAATAGGCCCAGAGCACGATCAGAACAGGATCGGTATATGGTCGGAACCGGATCAGAACAGGGCCTAAAAAGGACCAGAATAGAGCAGGAACGGGAATGGAACAGGATCTGAACAGGGCTAGAATAGGACCAGGACAGGATTAAAATGGGTTCATAATAGGATCAGAGCAGGACTGGAATAGGACCAGAATGGGGTCTTTATCAGCGTCTTATTGTCTTGCGTTTAAACATGATGTGTACGGACATACGAGCTGTTTCCACACACAAACTGAAGGCGTCACCTGGTATAAATGTCCAAATCAGTCTGTCTTTATCCTCACAGCTTTCTGTTACCAGACCTGTGTGATATCTGATTTGTCCAGGTGAGAGCAGAGCAGGTAAGAGTCAGGTGAAGTCATAGGTGAACCACACAGCGCACCTTATTGTGATGGAGTTCGAGTTTGTGTGTGAAAACGGACTTGTCTCTGGTTAGAGACACATGGGGGGATTTCTTCTTCTTGATTTGGAGTCTGACCTGAGGAAGTATCCAGTGTGTATTGGTCTGTGTGTTTGTGTGCGTGTGATGGAGTGTACCTGAGTGCATGTGTGTGTCTTACCTGTGGACTTGTTTACGTAGGCGTCGACCTGAAGAATATGACCTCCATGGCAGGAAACGACCGCGACCTGATGGTCCACCAGACTTCAGCCAGCGAGCAGGTTAATGTGCAGCTTCCATTTAAACAGCTGACTAAGATCCAGATTTTCAGGTGCAGGTGTTGAACACACCTGTTACCTGAGTGTTTGTCATTCACTGTCACCTCAAACAAACTTCATGTGTCGTACTTTCAGGGTTCATCCAGGACCTGAGGAGCCAGCCGGTGGACAGGTGAGACACATCTAGAATCAGGTTTCTTCCATGTGCCTCTTAGACCCTGAGTTGATGTAATCAGACTGATATTAGAAACTTCGTCACATCTTCAAATGTCTTTGACCAGACAACCAGGACAAACACTGTGCTGTTCCTCTTGAATCTGAGGTTCAGCTGACGGCAGACCTCTACTGTAGCCAGTCTTAGACCTCCCAGGTATATCCCCAGCTGTGATCCCTCTGGTTCACCTTATTACAAAGGGGATCATCACTAAAGTCTGTCAGTCAAGAGTTACTGGAGGACATTTCAACCAAGACTGGCGCACGACATGCAAGGACTTGGGGACAAATCCAGAAAGTCTTTTAGCTACTGTGATGGGCAAGTCGTCCACCTGATCTCCAGACTCTGTTTCCTCTCTGGAATGGATTGCAGAGGAATTTAGGAGATCCTCAGAGGTCCTCAACCTCCAAACTATACGTTCAGAGTCTTACAAGCTCAGAAGGACTCTATTCAGCTCGATAGCTCCTCTGGTGTTCACCATCTGGTTGATGGGTTACCCCACAATAGGTACCAACCACTTTACAGCCAGAGCTCAATGCAGCATCCTCATTCATCATCTGATCCAACTCTCTCCATCAGGTGGTGATCAGCTCACAGCTCAGCTCCTCTCCTCACCTGAGGCCTTAGACCTAATGATACAATTACAAAATTGATCATTAGGTCTTCTACCTTCTACCTTCTACCGTCCTGGTGTTGCATGCACTTATGAACACCCTTATGTTCAAACATGGTGTTTGTTATGGACAAACCAACGACAGAACACCACACAGGTCATTCTTCCCAATCATGCCAGATCGAGGTGACGTTGTTGCCCATGGCAGCATTAAAGTGGAGCTCCTAGATGTTCCTTGGGGTGAAGTGCTGCTCTGTGCTCAGTCCAAAAAATGGTTTGGCCCAAATCCTGACTCCGAGGTACAAGGAAACAACTCTAGTCCATGGAGGAACCCCTAAACATCTAGGTGCCGAACTCCAGGAGTCCAGTTCCAGAAGCTGAGCTGGCATCTCAGCTTCACGTGCTAGCTTCCTTCCATACCACGAGTGTGACATCCTCCATCCCTGTTGTCAGCATGGGCTGCTGGGATCAGACTGCTGCTGTGCCTGTGGTTGGTGCCCAACTACCACACCCATGGCAGGTGGTCAATACCCGACCACCACACCCTGGCTGAACTTGGTCACCTGCAAGTCCGTTCATATATTTATCAGAAACTCCTCCACCATGATAAAGTGAAGATTCAGCAGAGGATCTAAACTTTCATTTTGAATTAAAAAAAAAAAAAAATTGAAGATCTGAGTTTCACATGAATCTGTTCTGTTTCCAGGCGATTTTCTGGCGTGAGACGAGACGTGTTTCTTAATGGGGTGGGTCCAAACGTTTCACTTCACTGATTATTTATTGATTAGTCTGATTAGTATTGATTAGAGGTGCGGCTGAACATAAATAAAACTGTAAATGATTTGGTCTTTCCATTAAAAACAGCCCATAATGATCACAAATATCACTTGCAGAACATATGTATTGATCCAGATCGATGTATTTCAGACAGGAAGAGGTTTATCTGTGTTTAGCTGTGTCCTTACTTATGTTCACCCGTGTGCTTCTTGTTTCAGTCCTATAATGAGTACATGAGGGATTACCACCACAGCGTCGGCCCCCCGGCTCCCTGGCAGACTCTGGTATGAATCCGTTATTGATCACGTGTTCTGATCGATTGTCCCTGCCTGTGAGGGATGATGGAAACATGGATTTTATCTGAAAGCAGGAAACCGTTTCTGTGTTTTAAGGTGTTGCCTGAGAATTTTCAGATTAAAAGCCTTCATTAAAGTCACTGCAGACTGATCTAATGATGATGCCATGTGTGTCAATAGGCGGGCTATCCTGGCGTGGAGCAGCCACCCCCACACCATCCGCCCTACTACCACCACAACCACCCACCGCCCCCCCCTCACCAGGCCTACCACCATCACCACCACCCACCTCTGCCACCACACGAGGCCCCGCCCCCTCGCTTCAGAGATAAGCAGCGAGCACCGCAGCACCGCGCCTTCACGTCCAGCCCAGTAAGTTCACTCAGTCCAATCAGGTGTATTGATTAGTGATCGGCACAGCCTCTTACTGTTTTTTCTTTGTTTGTTTGTTTTGTTTTGGGTTTTTTTGTCCACCCTCCTCCATCATGCAGCATGACTACGACATGCGAGTGGACGACTTCCTGCGGCGGACACAGGCAGTGGTGAGCAGCCGGCGGGAGCGAGAGCGTCAGCGTGAGCGTGAGCGAGGTGGTCCACGCCGTGACAGAGAGCGAGAGCGAGTGAGGGATAGAGACAGAGAGAGAGAGAGGGACAAGGAGAGGGGGCGGTACCGCAGGTGATCTGATGACATCACTTCCTGTCAGTCTGCACTCCTTCTATTTTGGCAGCCTGCACTGTTTTTGACTGGTTTGCTGTTTTTGTTGAAAATTACAAAAAAAACCCAAAACTGAGTGATGACATCATCAGTTTTATGTGAATAAAGTGAAAACTTGTACAAATAAATTTTTGGTCAAAACTTTTATTTTGGCGGCCTGTGTGTGAATCCTGATGCAGTGCCAGACTTCACTTTCCAGAATCCTCTGTGTGGTGTTTTTTTTTGTTTTTGTTTTTTTGTTATGAGAGTCTGGTGATGCCCAATCATGAAGGTGGAGGCCATCTAGACCCAGTACTCAGATCTAAGATGTCACATGATAATGGACAGCAAACTTTTATTTTGAATATGTTTCTGTAATGATTGCTCGTTTTATTCTGAAAAGCAGTGCAGTGTTTCCTGTTAAAGCTTTCAAATTAAATGTTTTTAAGTATGAAACTCATCCTGTTTCCCTGTTTTCGTCACTTCCTGTTTGGGGAGTTTGAATGCACTCAGTGAGGCTCCTTGCACATCCAGGTAACACTTCCATATTCCTGCTTCCTCCCAGGAAGAGCTACACAGTGATAACTGTAGGTGACCATCATCATCATCATCTGGTCCAGTCAGTAGTCTCCATGATTGTAGTTGTGTGCATTTATGCAGTTTTAACAGTAATTTAGTCTCCAAGTGAAATATGAGCTGTAATCCACAATAATTAAAGATGAATTGATCTTCAGATGAAGTAAAGAATGGTCCAGTCGTATATTCAGGTGAGGATACCTGCCTCAGAGAGTAGTTTTGGTTGGATCATGGTTGTGATAGACCCCCGTGTCCTGGACCCCAGCATGACACACACACAGTCAGTGCTGGAGAACAAATGAACGTTTTATTTCTATTTTCTGCACACACAAAGCTTTTCAGCCTTTGCGTTTCTCGCTCAGGTCTCCTATACGGTTCACAGACTGCACCCCCACTGCCCGACCCCACCCGAAGAGAGGGAATCGACCACAACCATCTGCGCACCCAGTTTATAAACCACCTTGAACTTAAAGATACCACCGGTTTAGGGTATGATCTGGGCAACCAAGGGGCAAAATCTGGAGCACAAACCAGCGGTCATACCCCTACCACCGGTTACCTCACCTCTCTTTTGGTCCCTGTGACTTGGGCAGGAGTCAACGGCTGCCTTATCACCTCCCAAGTGGTACCCAGATACTATACCTCCCTCCATCCAACTGCACACTTCTTCATGTTGGCCATGAGCCCTGCCTGCTTCAGGGACTCCAGGACCACTGCCACCCGCCACACATGCTCTACCCAGATGTCACTATGGATGATAAGATCATCCAAATTGGCTGCAGGATATGCAGCATCAAACTGTGAGACCTCGTTCACCTTGTGGTAGTCAACACAGAACCGTGTAGACTAAGGATGTTCCTGGACTAATGTCTTAGTCGACTAATCATGGAAAAAATTTTGACTAATCGACTACTCTAACACTAAGAAACACTCAGATATTAAGTTATATTTGAGAACCGTTTCATGGAAGCAAACAACAACAAAGGCATTTTAAACCATAAATCACATTCTTAAATTATGAACTATTACAGGGAGATGTTCAGTAGGTGCAGGATATGAAATGTGAGCAAGACACTGGACTCAAGCCAAATAAGGGGAACCAATTCTAAAACCGTGGTCTTCCCCCGAATTTTCAACCAATCACATTAACATTCTTTTTTTGTGACACACAATTAAAGTGTTAACTGCTTGGTTGTGTCATCCTTTGTCTCTCTGAGCCCTGAAAGGCAGAGGTTGTGAGGATTTGGGGGTCTGAAGTGTCATGATTCTGTGCTTGATTTAATTATTAATTTTATAGTAATTATGTTTGATTCTGAGGTTATTATTATTCTATATTAATTTCATATTAATCAAAATGTCATACAATCATAGAATGTAGTATTAAGTGGACACGGCCCCTGCATATTAAAGGCATTAGGTTGTGTGTCTTTCAGTCCTAGAGGAGTGTATGAACTTTCACCTAGTTTCTGTCTGTAGAATGGTGCAGAAGGAGATAACATGAACCAGCTCAAACTGGTAGAGCTGCTGAGAGACTGTGAGTCTAGCTTGGAAGGTTATTGCAATGCTTTGTTTAGACTAAGAATAAGATAACAGGTATAAAACTGTTTGTGTGTGACCACCATTTTGAGATCCGTGACAACGTGGCTGTTGAGCGCATCTCCCTCCATGGAGCATTAGTTTTTTTTTTTTGTGTCGGCACTTGATAATAAACATTTTTGTTAAATTGGATGGGACCTGTCTTCTCTTTGGACGCCT
>VVHJ01048650.1:0-12550 GCA_015107715.1 Tylochromis polylepis | reverse complement strand
ACATGAGGTACACTGACGGGAGACTATCAAAGTAAAACAGAAAGTACACAGAGGCGCAGACTGGAGGGAGAGAGAGAGAGAGAGAACATGGAGCACGAGCTGGGGAACACCGATAAACATAACAGAATAAAACACGAGGGGAATCACGGCATAAGAACTCGCACCACAATATAAACACAGACACACAGAGGGAGACACAGAGGGCAAGGACACAGGGGGGAAATCTAATAACTAAATCTAAACTGCATAACCTAGGAACCATAGAATAACACAAGTGGGCTTAACATAATACAGAAAGTGAACAGGGCAAAGAGGGAACAGCTGGGAGACACGGCTGAGGATAAGTAGACATGACGAGACCAAGGAGAGTGAAACAATACGTAGACATGAGACCTTTCAAAGTAAAACAGGAAACACACGGACTAACCTCAAGACACATGAACTAAACACAGTAACCTGGGAGGCAAACAGAGACTAGACGTGGGGCATGGGGAAGGCACAGTAACAGAAACTTTATACTAGGAACTAAGAATATAACACTAGCAGGAAACCACAGAGCAAACCCAAATACATACAAACACTGGGTCACAGACCCAGGACCGTGACACTTTCAGCCTTAGCTCCCTGACCACCAGCCGCCATCTACCCATACTAAAATATGAAATAAGAAGAGGACCTATATTTGAACGAATAGGTATTTGTAGCAAACATACATATAACAAAACAAAAAAATGACAAAAACATTTGAAAACCAAGTAAAACTAACCATTAGTTTTAAATTAAACTGCAAAACTGTAGTACTGCATGACGAAGTGTCTTCATATATGTCTGGTATCACATGACAGCAAAACAGTGGTGAGGTGCGCACCAAGAGTGACTGGTTCAAGATGGTTCACACTGGTGCAAGATGGGGGTGGAATTACATTAGGGATCGGCGATAAGGCCCTTCTTGTTTGCAGTGGTGATGGACAGGTTGATGTGGTTAGATGTGGTCACGTACAAGTTCCTGTAGACCTTAATGTTTGCAGATGACAATGCGATCTGTAAGGAGATTCAGGAGCAGGTGGAAGAGAGCCTGGAGAGGAGGAGGTATGGACTGACAGAGGAATGAAAGTCAGTTGAAGCCTTCTTCTCATTCACAAGTGTGTGACTGAGAAAGGTATAATAGTGAAGATGTAAAAAGCAGAGGTAGTGAAGGTTGATGGATTTCAGTACCTTCAGTCAACCATTCAAAGCAATAAACAGTGCAGAACAGAGCTGAAGAAGACAGTGCAGGCAGAGTGGAGTAGGTTTTATTATAAGTTTAACTGCCATCTGTTTTCCTTTGCATAAATAAGGACATTTTCACTTATCATTTTCAAAGAGTAGAATTTGGTGCATGATGATAAATGTATAAATTCATAAGAAAGAAATGAAACTGTTAGTGACCAAAGCAATCACATTTTATGCTAGTAACTGCCAATAATTTCCAGCAACCACTCACCAACTGGCTGTGGAAAACCCAGTTTTTCTCTAGCAACTGGTGTTTACCAGGGGGTCACTGACTGGTCTCTAGCACTGCATGAATAGGGCATTAGCAATTGATTTCCCAGCGACTGCCAACATCCACCAGTGTTGGGCTCATTTTTTATGAGAGAAGAAGAACAGACTCAAAGTCTAAGTTTTCAAAATTTATTATTAAAAGGTTGGAATTTTAATTTAATAACAGCGCCGTGTCTCTTCTTTCGCTCAGGAACTGAACAAAGAGCACCACACCCAGGCAGTAAACACTTTTATTATTAGACTTAAAAACAGAATGTTAACGTGATTGGTCAAAATAGTTGGGGGTGGCCGCAGTTTAGACTTGGTCCCCCTTATTTGGCAAGGGTCCATCCCTTGGGTCACCTTACACCCTGGAACAGACATCTCCCTGTGTAATGAGAAGAGCAGAAAAGGAAACACCCCAATCTCTATGCACAGAACTTATTCCTTGTGGTATTTTGCCACTAGTATTGGTATTGGATAGGTGTGGCATTGTCTTTTCAACACTCTATTCTACAATACCTATTTGTGTAATAAAAGATAAAACATAAATGTGTGATAAAAATTCTGAGGTGATTGTAGAATATAAAATAATGAGGTACAGATGTATTAAAGATAAAAAATAAATTCTAGCACCAACCACTCAACTGGTTTAAGATTACTAATATTTCCCTTGTAATGAGCTATTGCCAGATGCTCACCGACAGGTCTCTAGCCCCCTACCTATATTTGGTTACAGTGGCTGGGAAGGACACCTCCCTTCTTGACTAATGGGACGCATGTGGCATGAGATTGGCCACATTCGTAGTACGCCAAAAGCACAGGAAGAGAAGTAGTAGACGTTCACATGCTGTGGAGGGGTATTTAAATTTGACTCCAGACATGAGGGATCACACATATGTTTCACCCTTGGAAAAGGAGTCCATTTCACCAAAGACACAAAAAATATGAAGGAATCACATTAAACCTCCTCTTCTGAATTGAAGACTCTGTAGCACTTTCTGTTACAGTTTGTTTACTAAAGGGGTAATAGTAGGGTAACAAGGGCCTTCTTCTTCATGGTGAGGACAGCTTTGACTTCCTGTGTTACCCACGGTTTGTTATTAGGATAACACCGTACCGTCTTAGCAGGGGCGATCGCGTCCACACAAAAGTTGAGATAATCTGTCAGACAGTGTGTCTATGTCCTCACCATGTGGGCTCAGAAGCACATCCCAGTCTGTGGTGTCATAACAGGACCATGTCTCTTGTAGTTATTAACTTATGCCACATACTATCAACTTACACCACTAACAGAGTAGCTAACAGTAGGTTAGTAGTTAACGTTAGCTTAGCTAATAATACTTAGAGTAGTCATAAAAACTAAAAGTCATAAAAACTAAGGCTGCATAAAAGATATATATATATATACAGTATTCGCCCAAAAATTGAGCACTCCAGTTTTCAGCAGTTTAGGTGAGGGAGTTTGAGGTTTGGTATACTCAGACTATAGCTATCCACCCCAGTAAATTCAGTATACCAGAAATATTGCTTTTTAAAGTTTGCTTTAATAGGTTATTAATGTGTTATTAAATGGAAGCAGGCAGATTTGCATTTTGCAGCTCTCTTTCCTGTTTATTACACAGGAACCATCAGAGGTAATTGATTGGTAATAACTTGGAAATTACCACATTATTACATTCTTATTTCTTCTGTTACCCTACTGTTACGCCTTTATTACCAAGCTGTAATAGAAAGTGCTACCAAAGACAGCAACTAACATACAAAAATGCACATAAACATGCTTACTTGTCCCCGATATTGTTGCAGTTACTTATTGTCAGCAGATTAGACATGCACTCTCTCATCTCTGGATAGCTGACAAGAGCTGGCTAAACAACAACAGCTGGTTATGACTTTACATCGTGCCAGCTCATGTTAGGCTTGAGTGTCCTACAAAATTACACTTTCCCTCTAATAAACAGTTTGATTACATTCTCATATCATATAAGTTTATCCACTAAGACTCCAGCAATATTACATCCACTTCAAAGAAAGTTTCACTTCCGGCAAACGGCAGCTAACAGATGCTAACAGTAGCTAACAGCGCCAGAAATGCTTAACAACAGTTGAGGATATCCTCAATAACTCACCTTGTTTTGGCTGTTATCAGTCAGAAGTGACAAACTCTGACTCATCGACCCATATTGTACCCCTTCATAGTTGAGGTAAAAAGTGGACTGAAAGCCTTCCACAGTTAGGGAAAAACTCTGGAGCGAATTGGGATCCATTCCAAACTGTAGTAGAAACATGCCAGACATTTCAAATTTAATGTGCAACACATCTTGCTTTAAGGCAGGAAATACAAAAGGGATCACTGGTTTAAGTGGCCCATGGAAAGACTTGCGGTAGTAGTGACCAGTACATGAATGGCCTCTTTAAAGCATATCATACAATTAAAATTACAATTAAAATAATTATAGAATGCAGTGATAGTAGACCAGTAAAAACCTAGAGATTACTTTGGTAAAATACGATTTTTTAGTAAGTAAAAAGATCCCAATTACAAATTTAATGTCCTTCTCATTAATGTCCTGTATGTACAGATTGAGGCTGGTCTGGGGGAAATATGTGCTTCTTTGTTTTTCACCAAGCAACAACAAAGAAGTTTAAAACAGCCTATGATGCAATATTCCTGTCACGAATGTGGTATTTTGGATTTCAGCAGCAGGCACCACACATCCCCCACCCCCTCCCCAGGCAGGCAAGGTTGAAGCAGGGTTGGTGGGTGGAGGAGAAGAAGGGAAATGCAGAACGTTCCTGTCCTGAAAAACACACTCCCAGCTTTGGGTGTTTACATCACCTTGGCATGTCTGTGGCTGTTTCCATAGCGACTGGAGTAAGGTAGTTGGGATGTCTCAGAGATATGGTGTGCCGAGTGCAGTTGATTGTTGAACCTGAGGTGGAAAATGAGCAGGGAAAACAGGAAGTGGGAGAGGAAGGTGCCAACTCACCATTATCTCATCCTGAACCTGTAGGAGAAATCAGCACTGGCCTCCATACAAAGACAGCACCAGCTGCTTTGTTTGTCTTTTACTCTCAGTTGGAGATGACATTCACAGGTGCAACCAGGCTTGGCTTTAAACACACCTGTGTTATAAGAGTAAATGGGAAAGTGCAGGTACAACAATCACCTTCCCACTAACTGCACATTTTACTGAATGACAGTTTGACCTGAGGCAAGACATTGCACATATTTCACTTGAAACATATCAGTGAAATATGATCAGATACATAACTTTTTTAAAGATATGAGTAAATTTCTCCAAAAAAAAAAAAATCTCCCCAAAGCTTTATCCCAATAAACCTTTATATCTTTGGGCATCTAGTTTCCATTCTTTATGCATTATATCCTTGCTATATAATAATTACAGGACTTGATTTTGCACAGTTGGATAAAGAGCCCTATGCTGAGATTTATTTGAGCAGGAGAGACTCATTTTGGAGGAACATTACTGAACATCTTCAGGTCTTATTACAAGAAGATATCCAATTGTTTTCTACATAAAGATCTTTCTTTGGTTATATTGGATGACAGTTATCCCTGGAATACATGAAGGAATCTATGTTTGGTATATGTGTGTTCTTCAGCTCATCTCGACAACCAGTCTGACATTTTTCAAAAATTATGAGGAAAACTCTGGAAACCCAACTAAGTGCAGTGTGTGGTTCTAAACTTTTAGAGAGTAGAACTACTTTCATCCTCTACTGCTTATCCTTTTCAGGGTCACGGGGGGGGGGCACTGGAGCCTATCCCAGCTGTCTTAGGGTGAGAGGCAGGGTACACCCTAAACAGGTCACCAGTCTGTCACAGGGCTAACACATACAGACAGACATTCATGCTCATGGACAATTTAGAGTTTCCAATTAACCTATCCCCACTACTGCATGCCTTTGGACTGTGGGAGGAAGCCAGAGTGAACCCGGGCAAACACAGGGAGAACATGCAAACTTCACACAGAACGACCCCAGCCTAATGGTGGAATTGAACTCAGGACCTTCTTGCTGTGAAGCAACAGTGCTCACCACCATGCCACCATGCTGTAGTAGAACTACTTTTAGATGCTAATTCCAAGTTCATCTCCGATACATTCATCGGATAGTGTGGGCTATATGTGTGAATGGGTGAATAAGGCATGTAGAAAATCACTGTATAAGAACCAGTCTATACCATTTACCTAAAGGAAAAAAAAAAACTGATGGAACAAAATGGAACACAAACTACTACCTGGCTTTAATTTAAGGTTAGAGTATACACCAGTATACCACCAGCGTTGGTCACTTCATGTGTGGTCAGTAACGTCATCACATTGCCACTTCTATTTATACTTCATGGTATGCAGAAATGGTGGCTAGCAATGTGACATCAATTTTACATCATCTTTGTTGCCCAGCGCCGTTAGTGAAGCGGTGCACGGGGAGTATAAAATGAGGACAAGGTGTGTGGCCACTCACAGCCAGTTGCCATCTTCACATCCACTTTGTGGCAAGGCGTCAATAAATGAGCGATAAGATGGATCAGTCAGGTTTCAGTAGTTAACTGAATAGGATCAAGTTGGAAAATAAATGTGTTTGTAATCTGTTTGTGATAATATGGCAATTAACTGTAACAAATTGGCAAAAGTAGCAAATCTATCAGTGATGAAAGTCATACATCATGGCAAAAAAATTTATCTGTCTGAGATTCACTGCAGTCAGTTTAAATCAGACCGTACATTGGGAGACAGGTTGGCTCCCACTAGACGGCTGGTTCAATCCTCCCACAGATGTTGAGGGTGTTTCACACGTAACCTCTGGGTTTTTACAACTACTAATAATCACTACAGGAAACCACAGATTGTCCTTATTCACAAGGAGGCATCCTAATTAAAATTAGGATTCCTCCTCTAGTGTGACTGAGTCACTAATGTAAAGGGAAAAGTTTAAGGATGCTTGTTTGAAGATGGCTTAATAGGTGAAGATACATTATCCAAAGAAATAAGTCCATTTTCTATTTAGATATTTTGTTTAAGATGGAGACAACTGACTCCAAAGTAGAATATGAAAAGTAAGGGTTTGTCTGGTGTGTGTGAGATGCTCTGATACTTTGAAAGTAAGCCCACATTTGTGTTTTGTATCAGTATTTTTCTGAGAACCAATAAGAAAACAGGTCAAATAAAGCAAAGACAGAGACCATCAGTTAAAAGATAAATAGTTTATGTGAATCTCTCACATAGCATTTACCTTTAGTCTATACACATTGTTTTGAACGTGATATACAATATGTCATCTTATTTTTTTATTTATTTTTTTTACAATTTGACATAATGATTTTTTCTTTTCAGCATGCACTTGCCTACAAAAGGCTCCACAAATACAGACTTCAAACTAGAATTATGCTTACAGTAAAACATACAAAACATGAACTCGGATCAAAAGCCTGACAGTTTGAGGACACGATGTAGAAGCACAGCATCAGACTACCATGACTTTTACAGGAAAGAGCAATGTACTCAACAGTAAGACACAAAAATACATGTTCTGGTTTCAAAAAAATAAACACCTTTTTTTTTTCAAGTTATAACATCATCCTAGAAATACACAAAGAACGGTACCCCTTTGTCAGTTCAAAGAGTAAAGCAGCGTGTGTACTACATGAGGAGGATTGTGGGTTCAGGGTGACGCTTGAACAGCTAGCCTACAACTGTGCAGGTCTCAACCAAAGTGACACACAAGCTGTGCCACTTTCAGGTCTTGCCTGGCAGCATTAACAGCTGCTTTTTCACTCATTTTCCTTCACCTTCCTGTTTTAACAGGCTCCTGAAATCACAGTGTGGATCGGTGCTTTTTGTTTTTCGGGTGCTTATTGCAAATCCAATCTGATTGTTTGGGTACATGGGATTGCTACTGTGCAGATGTAGCCATTCTAGAAGTCCCGCTATATAACTTGGTAAACTTCTGCTACACTTTTGCTTCACCCCCACAAGGGGAAAGATCTGGAAGAATCAAGTTATTTTTGTTAGCCACCAGGAGTCATGAGGAATAGTCTGGTAAGAATAATTTGGTTTGTATAGAGATGAACATCTGCAGCACTAACGCAGGGTAGAGAGGGGACTTCTACAACGGCAGCTGCATCACAGGGGAACTCTGTCTCATTTGTGTTTGTGCTAAATGTAGAAGAGTGACAGCATCAAGTCCACTCACTGGTCTTCTCTGACCTGGCCTTTCTAACTATAGACCTTACCCTGGATCTTTAGGATACACACACACACACACACACACACACACACACACACACACACACACACACACACAAAGCAGAGCAATTAACCTACTGAAATTACCGAGAGAAACAAAAGCAGAAATGATCGTAATGTCACATTTATTCAACTTTGCACATTTGCCTCTCTATACTGTATATACTGTATGTAGAATTTCATATATGAACACGCTCCTTTTTTAGAACACAAGTGCCTTGACTGATGCATATTAATACACTTATTGCGAGGAGGGATACCACAGCAAGAAATATGATTGACTTGGAGTGTTAACGGTGCAACATAGCAACCAACCACCTCGTACCTGACTCGCTATATCAAAAGACAGATGTGTGGACAGAGCCACATGGCCCAGATGTGCTGTGTTGTTTTGTATTTACAGGAGCAATATCTATGCACTAGATAGTCTCTATTAAGGACGTGCCCAGTTTGCGTTACTCTCCTTTTCAAAATAAGAATTTTTTGTAAGCTGTCCAGTCAGCTCACCGAGTCGTGAGCTGACTGGCTGTCAGTCAGTGGCTCTTGCTTGCGTCCTCATCCTTATTGTCCTGTAGGTGTGGCCTTATGGCTCCAAATGAGGTCTTCCCACTGCAATAGGTCCTCATACTGATGACAATTTATCCCGCTGTTATTCAAATAGGAAATGAATTGTCTAAATAAAATATAAACACATCTCTGGATGAAAGAAATGCATCTTCTCTCATTTCATAAGACCTCACCATGCACACTCTGCCTGTTTTAGAATTAAAACAGGCACAAAATTAAAAACAGTAGAAAACTATCATGCTCTGGGGCATATATCCAGATTTATAAAGGATCTTTTGTATACTGTGGTAGTTCATGTAAGGGGTGATTCAATAATTTGGTGCAAAGACAAAGAGAAATGTTTGCGAGAGCTCTTCTTCTTAATAGTTTGACTTTTTGCCGAGTTACATGTAAGATGCATCTAGTTGTGAGCCAGTTGCTTAGCAACCTCCTGCTACTTCTATAGACATACTGTAGTGATAGGTGAGGCACATTGCCGCATGGTTATGTCTGCTTTCCCACACCTGTTGGTAAGCAGAGGCAATTTATGCCTGTCATTGTTAAAAAAAAAAAGTGTCATGCATAAAAAAAATGATGCGGCCATTTAGCCAAATAAAAAGGTTGCTTTAGCTTCATATAAAATCTGGTAAAAGACACTTCCAACGGTGTAGTCTGGGGATTTAGGATCAGTTTTATATGTATAATTTTTTTGTGGACATTATCTAATGAATAAAATGCTACAAGCAGCAGGTTGATTGGCGCCTTCAGAGTCTATGCTTGTCACCTCATGGATTATTGGAAAAACCCCAGTTTCAGTACACACACACATACTCAAAAATGCAGATTATAATTCATAACCAAGAAAAGGGTGAGAGGGCACCGCACCCTCAATCTTTTACCTTTCCACTATGGCGGTGCCTTTCTTCAAGCCATTAAGATAGAACGCTGCTCTCTGCTTGTGTAAAACCAGTAAAGACAACCTCTTTGCAGTTATCTGTGAGTAAACAATCAGAAACACAACAGATTTGGTGGCACTACATCAGAGGAAAAAAGAAAATTAGACACAAAGGAGGAGGGAGAGGGGGAGAAAGTTACTCAGAAATAGCAGCAAATGAGCAGAAACCCACATTCAGAGAGAAACCAACACCCAGCTGGGCTTCTGTGCTTTTAGTCTCCTTAGTGGATTGATGCTGAAGCCAATGGCAAAATGAGACATGGTAAAAGTTGGGTACACCCTCCCTCACCTAAATCCCAACATAACAACATTTTATAAAAACAACTCCTTTATGTATCTATCTAAGTCTATTATATATATCCTCAAGCTCTCCTTACTGTCTGCCCTCCTCCCCTCCTCTGTGCACACTGCTTGAAGACGATGATTACAGGATGATCCATGCAAAAACATGAGCAGGCCTAACAGCGGGTGAAAAGTGACAGACTAATTCTCCATTCCTAAACTTCCCCCTCCTCTCCATCTCCAACCCAAATATAACACAGTTAACCACCAACAAAGTCACAGTTTGTGTGAGGTTAAAATGAAGTGACATCTCTCTTTCTTTTTCTGGAAGCACATCTATTTTAAGGTATCTAAATATAACAACATCTAATATCCCTGATTATTAAATGTCCTTTATTACATGTTATGGCTGCTACTTCTGAAGCCACCAGTAATAGTTTTTTTATTGCAAGTCTCAGTTATGATAATATCGAGCTAAAAGGTACATCAGGAGATGCAGGAGAACTGTCTAACTGGTTAAGAATGTGAGCTAAGCAGATGTACCTTCAAGGAAAAGGGGAAAGTGAGAACTTGCTCGGGTTACTCAAGATATTTACATGAATCTTGGCTACGATGGTGAAGTACTTATCCACTAGTCACAATAACTAAAACAGAGTTCAGATTTGATGCCAAAGGGAAGTGGTTTGTTAGTGGAACAGATGTGGGTTGGTTTGGGTCAAAGTGGTCCAGAGCTGGACATCTCACAGGATGGAAGGGATAGGGGAGCGAGAGCGGCGTAGCGGGCAGGGTGATCCGTAGGGCGAGGTCACAGGAGACAACCTCAGAGTGTTACCAGCCACGCCAGTCATGCCCGCTATGTTGTTTAAGCTCCGGGATTTCTCATAGCCTTCAGATGAGGGGGGCGACAAAGGTGGTGGTGGTGGTTGTGCAGGAACAGGACATGAACACACACAGGCAGGCAGGCAGGCAGGCAACGATCCAAATCCGAGCCAGCCGAGTGAACCGAGACAAGACAGGAGACAGGAGTGAGACATAGCAACAGTAACATACTGTATGGTGAGTGCATGTGCAGCACATTTCATGACAGTGGCCTAACTAAATTCTAAGGCTTGGAGCTGCTCGAGAGGAAGAAATAACCTCACTGGCTCTAAAGTAGTTCTTAAAATTCCTTTAATTTAAGAGTAAACAGTATATATTGCTGCTGAAATAACTGAAATATGAAATCCAAATACTAGCAAAAAAGACAAAAACCATGAAAATCTTTCAAAATTGGACACATTGATAGCTGTTCCCATATTTAGTTCCTGGAGTAAATCAAAACATAATTAGATTAAATTCTATTTATTTAAATCATCGCCTACTCTGAGACGTGATTTACTCTTACAAAATAAGTGTAGAAAGCTGCCGTTTGTGTGGTGACATTTTAAACTGGATCTTTTTTTTTAATGCTGCATTCATGCTACGCTAGCAGGACATGATGGAAAAAACTACTGTATTGGGAGCTTTCATATTTCAAAGATACTCCTACTGGTAGCCTTGCAGTCACACCAGATATTGAAAAAAAAAGCTACTTTTATTGTTGAACAGTGCACTAATATAGCAATATATTGCACAATAATATTATATTTTCAGATGGCAAAAAGTTATTTGTTGTGTCACATCAAACTTGCACTGACTAAATGTTTTAAAATTGAACGATGAAGAAGTGGAAGACCTTAAATCCCCACCCCTTTCCCCACTCATGAATGACACTGGTCTTGTATAAACTGAAGCCTTTGGCAGCGTTTGTTAAGGTAATGCAGCCAATATAACTGAGTAATTTTCAGTAATTCCCACTGAAAATCTTACATTTTTTTTTGTTTTTATTTTTTTACATTACGTTGTCATGCACAGTATTCTCAGTCTCTTGTTTTCCTCTTTAGGGTCCAAAAATGTAATAATGCAAACAGTTTAGCATGTGAGAGTCGAATCTCACTTCTGTTTGCTATTTGGCCAGCTGTGCCATTTATTTTAAACCTTTAAGATGAAATACCAAATTTCAACAGTACAAAATGCTGTCATTTAAAAATAATACATGTTCCTTTCCAGTAGATTCCTAAGAAAATATTCTGGTTTAATGAACTTTTTCCTGCCAAGCACAACTCATTGCCCCACTTTGACCCACATATACGAATCTCGATACAGGGAAGAAGGAACGTTACGTTTACTGAGATCAGCAGCAGACTTTCGAGTTTGAGAATAAATAAATAAATGAAAAATAACTCAGCTCTGTGACGTGTTCTGCAGCATCTTGGACCACAGGTTTTCTAACTCGTGAATGATGAAGTGAATGGTCAGTGAATTACTGAAGTGAATTAGTCATGGTCAGGTAAAGGTTATCTGCTTATATTCTCTATCAGCCCATTGCGGCAGCTGCACCATCAGTTGCAAAGCCAATAAACCATGTGCGGAATTTCATCAGAGATGCTCTACATAACTGCACGACTGTCACGATCCTGGGTCTTTTGACCCAGCATTTTGAGTTTATGTATATTTATGTTTATGGCTTATGTTTAGTTTTTAGGTTTTCTAAGTTCATTTCCATTTTTGCCTAGGTTATTTGTTATAGTTATTTTGCAGTTTCCCCTTGTGTCTTGTACCCCTGTGTTTAGTCTCCCTTGCCCTTCATGTGGTTCATGTGTCTCGTGTCTCTAGTTGTTAAGTTCATGTTGTCAGGTCTGTGTCTCATGTTTCCTGTTCTATTTTGAAGGTCTTGTGTTCAATGTGTTTAGGTTTTCACTTCCCCTGTGCCGTCGTTATGTATATTCATGTGAGCTGTTCCCTCATGTGTCTCCACTCCCCTTGATTACCTCCTGTGTATATTTAAGTCCTCCGTCTCCCTTTGTTCTTTGTCAGGTCGTCCGTCATTTTCCACATTTCATGTCCAGGTCTGTCATTTCATGTCAGTATTCATGTCTAGGTTTTTTCATGT
>VVHJ01048647.1:0-14034 GCA_015107715.1 Tylochromis polylepis | reverse complement strand
CATTTTTAAAATTTTATTTTTTAAATAAGCTCAGGGCAACCACTACAAAAAGTCCTACAGATAAACACATAAACCCTAGCAGGTATTTAAATAGAGAAATGATGGAAATGTAACCAGATGAAAAAAATCAAGAGTCTGGCTGACGGATTGAAGTGTTTTCTGAAGAGTTTTAAAAGGGGTCACTGAGACCATGTATTAGATTTGCTCAAGCAGGTCATTTCATAGTTTGGGGGGCTCACCTCAGGAACAAATCACACAGGCGGGATCATAAAAGCCTTAAAGTCGATATCAAGTCTTAAATTCAATTATGAAACATGCTGGGAGCCAGCACAGGAGGCTAAAAGAGGTCACAAGGTCACTTCTCAAAGTCTGGCGGCATAGTCTGAACAAAATGAAGCAAATGAATGAATTTTTGGTTGGGGCAGTGGAAGAGACTGCTGAAATAAACAACCTGAAAGAAGGTCAAGGCATGCAAAATGGACTCAGCGTTTTTAAGAGAGTTTTTCTTCTTTTGCATGTACACGACCCCAAGAAGAAAAAAATAATAATGAGCCAACAGCTCCCTCTAGTGCAAGAAGCTTAGCATTATAAAGATAGCACACACGCTTATATTTTTATACTTGCTACCCCCAGTGCTGAACTCTTAGCCTAATTTTAGCCTAGTTCTTTTTTTTTTTTTAAACATAAAGTCTAGTTCTCATTCACCGTTGTCATCTGCTGGACAGTTTACACTGGTGTTAAAAGAAAATGCTTCTCCTGGGAGGCAAATTTTGACAGCATTTTTCATTGTATTATATTTTAATGGCTAAAACAAAAACCATTGAAAGAAACACCTTTATTATGGAGTAAGATAAAGAAAATTATATTTTACAAGGTAAAAACTCTATAATACTAAAGACAGAACGCCAACAATCAAATGATCCACTATGAGAAAGTATGATGATGGTGGGGAGAAAGAACTTTCTAACAGGAAGAGATCTGCAGCAGAACCAAGCTCAGGGATGGCCAGCTATCTGTTGTGTTCAGCTGGAGTGTGAAGGGACAGAGAGGAAAGTAAAGAGGACGACTCCAGACAACTAATAAAATGCCAGCTAGTTTCAACCAAAGTGATGATGTGGAGGCTCCAGAAATGAAAACGGCATCATCAACTGTATGATACCCTGTTTTCCATTGCAGAGAGAAGAGAGTAAAGAGGAAGACTGAGAGACCAAGCACAACAAACAGAAACACAACGGTGTGATTATATAAGAAACATGTATAAGCAGCATGAGGGGAAGTGTGTCCTTCCTCAACATGCTTTGTCAATGATCAGCCATCCTGACATGATAAAACAATGCTGTGACTTCTTTTTAAAGCTAAAAGTAATCGACATGTGTGAATGCTTGACATTAATAGAAATGTACAAATGCTGGTGATTGCCATTGGGCATATCTGAATTCATTTGCTGGAGGATTTTCCACTGATCAAAAGACAAGCAAAAATTAAAAGTATGAAGGTGGCATGAAGATGTGGATTAGGTTTTAAAACACAAACTGCCTTCCTCAGTTTTTATGATCCCGTTCACCAAGTTCAGCCATCCTTTGACCACCGACTAATTCCTCACATAAGCACATTCTTCACTGGGACTTACCTCAGGACTCTGCAAGAGTGTGTGCGTGTGCGTGTGCGTGTGCGTGTGCGCGTTTTTAAAGGTGCTGATGAAGTGGGTTCCAGGTCGTTGGGGTGGTGTTGAGGATCGGGTATCAGTGTGTTCTCAGTGTCAGAGAAGAGAGTAAATCACACAGTTAGTCTCTCTCGCTCTCTCTCTCTCTCTCTCACTCACACACACACACACACACACACAGTTCAGGGAGCTATTCGTCTCGGCAAGATTTAATTTCAGAATAGATGTCAGGAAATAACACAACACTTTTTAACTGAGCATCATTTTGAGAGTTTTTAGTTATTTGGGCCAAATTTAAATCCAGTGTTTGAAGTCTCACGTTGAGCATTTTCACCATCAGTTTTGAAACAAAACTAACATCATGATGTATTGAACAGGACTACAGAGAACACAAAGTCATCAGGAAACAGCTACTGAGGTTACAGAGCAAGGAAGCTCTGAGAGGGTCATTTTTCTAAAAGATTTCCATGCAGTCACACTTGTTTTTGCAACCCCCCGCTGGTCATTAAAAAGAATGCACATTAAAGGTACTTCAGCATTAGCTTTAGGCTCATTCCATGTCAGTTCATCAGATGCCCTCGACTTGGCCATCTCAGAGTCAAAAAGATTGAAGAGATTTACTTCAGAACTAGAAAAAAAAATGCACAAAATCAGGTCCTCGTTATCGTTAGCTTTCTCAAAAATGTTTTAAGTGATAAATGTAGGAGTGCTCGAACCCATCTGTCATTCCTACCACTGTCTCACTGTGCTCACTTATGTCTTACACCACCCTCACATACAGTGGGATTCAAAAGTTTGGGCAACTTTGTTAATAGTCATTATTTTCCTGTATAAATCGTTGGTTGTTACGATAAAAAATGTCTGTTAAATATATCATATAGGAGTGATATACACACACACAGTGATATTTGAGAAGTGAAATGAAGTTTACTGGATTTACAGAAAGTGTGCAATAATTGTATATGATATATTTAACTGACATTTTTTTATCGTAACAACCAACGATTTATACAGGAAAATAATGACTATTAACAAAGTTGCCCAAACTTTTGCATCCCACTGTACTTCTCTGACCACTCCTAACTTCCTCACGCAGTGTCACTGTTCCTCTCTTGGCACTGTCACATGCTTTCTCTAGATCCACAAACGGGAAGTGAGGCTTCAGCATGAAGCTATACTGCTGCTAACTGATCATCACCGCTCTCCTTAACCTAGTTTCAACAACTCTTTCCTGTGTCTCTGTGGTTTTGCTCATTCATTTTGACCCTTTGCAGTTATTACAGCTCTGCACATGAACCTTTTTCTTGAAAATCAGTACCACTACACTTCTCAATTCCCTAGACTTCCTCTCACTTTTCAAGACCGTGCTAAACAGTCTAGTAAAGTAAGCGATCTGGACCAACTGCCTCTACACTCTTTCCTGTCTTCGTAGCATCGAATAATTTACAGTGAGACCTAAATTTTCATGCCTATATTTACTGATGAATTTAAATGCATCATAAGGGATCCAGTGAAGGAGACCTGTAGACATATTTCAGAGTTCTGCACATGCTCAGAGTAATTGTGCTCCCCCCAGCAGCAGTTGGACATGTGATACCTGAGATATGTGACACACAGTGTGACATGCCACAGCGTCACTGGGCTCATCAAATCTTGTCATGGGGTCAGAGGTCAGAGGTCAGGTAGCGTCCTCAGGAAGAGGGCAGTTGTGTAACCACCTTCCCACATACTTAAGATCAGTGCTGATCAGTCAAGATTTTTTGTGTGAGTTTCATTCACTTAAACAGCAGTTTGCTCAAAACTTCTATAGAGGATTACTGACTGAACATGGAACATAACCATTCTGACATCATCCACTGGTTTGGTGGAGGTCCATTCTGAACCACTGATTTGAGTATTTTTCTCATTTTGGTGTGCTGGATAAGCTCATTGGATAGGCTGTATAATTATCTTAACATCAAACCATATCATTTGTCATATAATTCCTTTAAAATGCTCCAGAATGCACCAACAACAGAAAAAAACAAAACAAAACAAACAAACCAAACAGTGAACAGGTCCCATTAGTGACTCAACAGGTGGGAGACATTAGAGGACCTGCAGCTTTTGGCACTTAACGAAGTAATGGCTTCACGTTTCTCTCCCACAGGTTACCAGTTTGTGGGGTCACGAAGAGGAAAGCGCATCCTGTGCCAAGATGAAGTCCCATCCATCCATTTTCTTCTGCTTGAGTAAAATCCCTTTTTAAAAAGTAAAAAAAAATTAAATAAATATAGTACCAAAACTTCATTAAAAAATTTGTAAAATTTAGCCTACTTTTCCATGTAGCAGGTGCTATAATTAAAAGCTCCGTTTACCTCTGTAACACAAGCTGGTGCTGGTTCTGCCCAGCATGCTGCGCGAACCAACACACACACACACACACACACACACACAATCGTGTTTTCATATCCTTGTGGGGACATCTAATTGACAGAATGCTTTCCCTAGCCTTTTAACATAAACCTAACCCTAACCTACCTCTAACCCTGACACTAAATCATATTTTGAGTCTCAAAAATGCCTTCAAACTTGTGGGGATCAGGATTTTGTCCCCACAAGGGCTGTTGGTCCCCACAAGTATAGCAGCATGCCAACTTTTGGTCCCCACAAAGATATGTAAACATGCGCACACACACACAGGCATTAATGACCTCATAGATTAATGTTTTGGGTTTTTAGCATCTTTGTGTGTCGGGTCAGATTGAATTCACTCTTGTTTTGAAGTTTTGTGCATTTTTGTTTCATTCTTTGTGCCTTTATTTTCGCTTTAAGCCTTTCAGGACTCATGCTGATGGCTTTTTTCTGGTGTGTTATTAGTATTTTTAATTTCTGAACTTCTTCTAAAAGAATGACCGATGGAACATATATGTGAAAATAAACATGATCATTTACTGTTTTTGTCACACATAAAAAAAAAAAAAAAAATTCCTGGTCTTTAATTTTGGTGCTGTGCTGTTTGCAGAACACACATTTTCCTGTTTATTGCGATTTGTGTGTTTCTGCTTTCGCCTGTTTAGCGCTGCTGAGCAGGAAGAACCAGAATAAATGTGAATGTTTACGTCACTTTGGGTCCAAACTGTAAAAAACTGCACATTGAAACAGATATAAAGGCATCACAGGAACAGCTTTACACTCAAAACATGAAACAGAGGACTTATTTTGAAACACTTAGGAAATAACAGAGGGAGAACTTTTTAATTAAAAACTAATTATTATTTTATGAATTCTAAGTTCATACAACCACCAAACCTCTAACAGTCGCCTCACGGTGCTTTACTTTGTAAGGTCACTTACAAGATTATTATTATTGTTGTTATTATTATTATTAGAGACTTATAGTGCAGAGAGAAGAGTTGGAAGCGTTCTGATTTTGATTTTCATAAAATTAAACTGACTAAAAATCTACAAACGTGTGGTCTTGAAGAAAAATGAAACGATATCAGAACATCAGAATAAAAAAGAAAAGATCAAACTAAAACATCCGGGGAGGTCTGAGCGAGCGGCAGACGCAGCAGAGCCCCACGGTGAGTGTCTGTCAGTGTCTGTGGAACAATAAAGTTTGGATCACTTGCAGTCGCAGAGCAGCGCGGCGCCTCGCAGCGTCCAGTGCTCGGGCGGCTGCACGCTCCTCAGCTGCAGGGAGAAGATGAAGTTCAGGTCGGTGCGTCGAGGCTTCTTGTAGACGGGACACGAGTACAGGCCGAGCGGCCCCCCGCCGCCAGGGGGACGCTTGCTGTCGGCCATGTTGGCTGAGCTGACGGCGAAGACGTGGACCACAGGGAGGGGGGTGAAGAGGACCTGAGGGGGCCGAGACAAACTTTAGTATTACTGAGCAAAAAGAAAAATACCATATTTTGTATTTTTATTTCATTTATTTTCTAAATTGCAGACAAATTCATTCTTATTTTATAATTTTTCATTAAATTATTCTTTAAGATTTTTTAAAAATTTTTTTATATTAATTTAAAAAAAAAATACAGTATCAGTCAAAAATCATTATATTAATCACTGGCCATTAGTTTTAAATCCAATACGGTGCAAAAGTCTTGAGCCAGCCCTCATTTATTTATATATTCAGGAAAATGTGAAATGAACAAACACATGAAAATGCAGAATAGAATAGAATAGAATAGAATAGAATAGAGTTTTTACAATTCTAACCAGCTCGCCAATATTTTTTATAACCACCTTTTTTCTTCCAGTTTTCAGCTCGTTGGAGCAAAAATACTATTTTATGTCAGACTGTGTTCTGATTGGTATTTTTCAGAGACTCAAAAAAAGACGTGTTTTTGTGACAGGCTGGCTCAGGCGTGGCTCAAGACTTTTGCACAGTACTTGATATCAGTTTTTGTATCTATTGATATTCATAGTTAAAGATCATGTTTTTTTATTCGTTTTATTTCTGTTCATAAATACGTTTTTATTACATCGTTTACTAATATTTAATCATATTTTTACATTAATGTATTCGTGTTTTACTCTTTGATCATTTATTTTGAATTTCTATTAAAGTTTCACTTTATTATTTTAATTTAGATTAAAAAAAACTGATTTTTAAAAAGACTAACTTTGGGCGGAGCCTCAGCGAGTTTGGCACCACGTCTGTCCCATCCCGCCCCATCCAGAAAGAGGCCATAGATGTAGACTCCACCCACATCTTCAGGGGGCGGAGCTGAGACGTCCTCCCTCATCATCTTGGTGACATTGTTGCTAAGGGTGACCGTGTCCAAGGCCCAGCCCCTGGACAGGTTGGAGCGTGTCGTCTCCTGGCGCATGGCGGTCAGGAAACCCTAAAAAAAAAAAAACATTCGCAAAGAAAACTGAAGAATTCCAAAACTCCGCATTTCCGGAACAATGAACCAACCTGCGGATTGAAGAAGCCGGTGAGCCAGAACTGGTTGGGCCGGCCGGCGCTGATCCACGCGCTGAGCTGCTGGTTCCTCTCCAGCAGCTCGCTGAA
This sequence comes from Tylochromis polylepis, assembly GCA_015107715.1. NCBI lineage: Eukaryota > Metazoa > Chordata > Actinopteri > Cichliformes > Cichlidae > Tylochromis > Tylochromis polylepis. Next base: position 7,369 of record VVHJ01048647.1, on the reverse strand, counting down.
CCAGAAGCCGAGCGTGGCCGACGGCCAGCTGAGCCTCAGCCACAGGCGCGGGATCCGAGCATCGAACATGCTGTCGAGGGCGTCGCGCAGGTCTTCAGACATGATGATGGTCCCTGCAGCGACGGAAACACGAGTCAGATCGAGCCTCAGTGAACGCATGTGCGTGTGTGTCTGTGTTTACATATCTTTGTGGGGACCAAAAATTGGAAGTCTACTATGCTTATGGGGACAAAACCCCGCTCCTCATGAGTTTGACGGCATTCTTCAGAGTCAAAATGTGGTTATAGTGTCAGGGTTACAGTTAGGTTTAGGGCAAAGGTGTAGGGAAAGCACTGTGTCAATTAGATGTCCCCACAAAGATATTAAAACACGGTGTGTGTGTGTGTGTGTGTGTGTGCACGCGCGACTGACCATCGATGGCCAGTCTGAGGTCAGTGAGCGTGCTCCGTACGCTGCTGATGACACGCTGCATTCGGTCCAACTCCTGTCGGAGGAAGATGTTCATTGGCTGAAGAGGACCCATCTTCTGAAGTTGACCTTTGACCTTCAAAACACACTGAGACGTCATATTTCTCCAGAGGAACTCACGAGCGTGTTTGTGTTTCATGGTTCAGAGACGCTCTGCCAGATTCTGCTAATGATTTAAAGTCTGAATTCATGTAAAAGAGAAAGAATCAAATCTGCTGTCTGAAAGCTAGTCGCTCATTTACGTCTTACTTCACCGGGCGACGGTTAGGTTTAGCAGCCGGACTCTGGAGTACAACCACACTGTGGCTTGTTGTCATATTTTAATCAGATTTTAATCTCTGCATTCTTTTTCTGTCAGAGTTTGATAATATTAGCTTAGCATGAATATTAGAAACAGGGGGAACGGTTACCCTGGCTCGGTCCAAACCTACCAAAATCTGCTTGCCTGCATCTCTGACACTCGCGTATTAGCACGCTGTTTGTTTGAGCCACACAGCTGCTGTTAGCATGAGCACATTTTTGTTTTTAACTCTGCAGCTTCTTGTTTACACAGCAGCTCAGCAGTTTCCAGTTTTCATGCTAAGCTGAGCTGAGCTAGCTGGCGGCTGATTGGGTGGGATTGTGGCCTTCATCGAGTTTTGGGTCGGCCGTTCAGTGCTGAACAAACACCTCATGTGGGATGTAGTCAGGTGGCAGCTTCTCCAGCATCTCATTGGCTAGTCTCTGCACGCTGGCCTCCCTGGTCTCCCCGGCCCCACCCCCGGTGTCCTTCGGTTGGATGCTGATGATGGTGCTGAGCGTGTCATTGGCCAGGTTGGTCTGGTAGGTGATGTCAGCATTGGGGTGGAGTCCAAACACCTGGAAACAGGAGGACAGGCTGTTTGTGACGTGTGACCGGGCTAGTGCTGCCTCAGTGTGGACACGTCCCGTCTCTGAGCGTGCTCTGACCTCAGGTGAGTCGACCAGCGGCAGCCCCTCGATGTGCTGCAGGACCTCCTGGGTGCTCTTGGCCTTGGCGGGAATGCTGTAGCCCTTAAAGAAGCAGAACGCTTCACTGAAGGTGCTCTCACTGAACCAGACATGCGTGAACGTGTTGAGGAGCCGTTTGTCCAAGTCATCCGTCACCCGGCCGCCATACTGGACCTCACCTGGAGAGCAGACATGAAGGAAGAGTCAGGAGGAAGACTTCTGGAGGGCTGGAGGTTTCTCTCCTTCACTGATTGATCTGATGGATGAAACTTTGGTGGTGGAAAGAGCAGAGCAGGTTTAAAGGGCGCTCACCCAGCATGTAGCGCAGACAGCTCCAGTTCACACCTCGCTTCACGTCCAGGTTGTCCAGATGGTTCTGCACAAACTGGATGCTGGAGGTGAAATCTGCCTGGTTGAACTCGTAGGGGATGTTCCAGCCGAGCGGACCGAACTTACGACGCTCCTGACGGCACAACGGGATAAAGAAGAAGAAGGAGAAATGATAATATCAGAATCTTCTTACAGGAGCCGATTTTCACAAAGAAATAGTTATGAATCTGATCGTGTGGCTGTCGGCAGACACCTGCACGGTGGTGTGGAGGAAGGCCACAGCGTACAGCAGAGGCTTCCACTGAGGGAGGTTGTTGATCTCCAGCTGGTCCTGAGTGACACCATTAAAAGTCCTCTTCAGACCGGCTTTCATGCCTGATGCCCACAGATAAAATAAATAAGTGGGAATGTGAAAGACAGCGAAGGATCAGTAAAAGTTCACGAGTTCATTAGGATCATGTGTCCTACCAAGAGGAGGTTCATTGGTGAACTTGATGGAGGACTGAAGGAAGGTGATGGGGAACCTGCTCACAAACACAAACACAGTGAAGCAGCTCTGCTGGTTTAAACTGAGACTAAACGTGCAGTAAAGTAAGCCTGCAGAGGGCGCCGCCAGGACACCAGACCTCGTTATGTTACCTGGGGTGAACGTCGGTCGTCAGCCATGCTCGGAAATCTTTGTGCACGTTCTCGGGCGCCGCTGTCGAGACCGTGTCCAGCAGCTCGTCCAGGAAGTCCAGTCCCAGGTGGCAGTTCTGGAGGAGGAGCCAGCCGCCGTCCAGCATGCTGTTGGCCAATAGCCTGCGAGCGTGAACCTCTTGGCCTTGACCCATGGAGATGGGACGGCACGGCGCCCCCTGCAGACAGAGAACAGGACTCTGGCTGTAGGGTCTTTTTTTAATATTTTAAAACTTAAAGCAGGAAGTAAAAGTTGGAAAAATGCAGCTGATTCTGCACCTTCAAAATATTAAACACACATTTTTTCAGATTTTTAATTGATTATAAATATTACAAGTCACTTAAAAATCATAACTAAAAAATGATTTTAACTGATTTTAGCTCCATTAAATATTTACATGTCGTATATTTTGTTCTTCATTCATCAAAAATTATTTTAACAACCATGAAAACAAGAAATAAAACAAATGAATGACTTCAAGTACACAACAAATAAATGGACCAAAAATAATATTAAAAGTAAATGTAGGTATTGATAAAATAAATCAGTATTTTTCCTTAATTTGCTTTTGCTTCTATACTTCCTGTTACTTTTGTTATAAATACACAAAATCTTATTTGTGTATTTTCTTGTGTATTGCTGTCACCTGTACTTTTTAGGCTTAAATTAAATATCCAATCATTTGCTTAAATAGGACTTATGACTATTTTATTCTTACTTATGTATTTATTATTTCGGTAGTTTCAGTCCTCTGTATCGATGTTTTTCCTTTTTATTACATCATTCACCCCCGCCCTTTCGCCCTCACCTTGTTCTTGGCTAACCTCTCGATGTTCTCAGTCGGGTCGGAGCCCATCGACAGCAGACACACCATCGGCGTTCGGTTTTCGCTCTCTGCCAACATGGCGTCCAAGTCCAGGACCGAGCCTTCGGCGTACTGTTGGCCCAGAGACTCTGAGATGTAGCGCCGCGCCTGCAACCATCAGCAGCTGTTAGCCTCCACATTAACCATAGTCTGCTCTGTGAGATTAGATCAGCAGTCAGACCTGAGCGATGGTCCGGTCGGGGCACCAGCTCCGGATGAGCAGAAGCTTCCGGAAAGTGTCGAGCTTCCCCTCGTAGCCATCGGGCAGCAGAGCATCTTCCGGCGCCGGATGGTCGAACCACGCCTTCCAGGCGCGCTCGTTCTGGTTCACCTGGTTCAGAATCTGGAAGAACGGCGGCAGGTTGGACAGCTGCACCAGGTTCAGCCAGGTCTGGTCCAGGATCCAGCGCCGCGGCTTCGATTCTACAGAGTTCAGGTCCAGAGAGGCTCCGCCTACACTGAGAGAGAAACAACCTTCACTCTCAAAGGACTTTGGAGGAGACGGGAGAAGGAAGGAGGATGGAGGATGGAGGAGGTGACCTTTGATGAAGGTGAGCACCTCCACGTGTGAGATGATTTGGGCCTGCAGGTCGATCTTTAGAGCCAACAGCAGAGTGAAGAGCAGCTTGTGTTCCTCGTACAGACCTCTGGCTGTGTAACGGTACACCTGAGGGGCAGACAAACATTCTGAACCTCCACTTGAGAGCATGTTACAGGAAAGAAAGGACAGCCCTGAGGTGTGTGCTGATGAGGAGCACCTGGTAGGTGAGGAAGCTGATGATGTTGCTGATGCGTTTGGAGGTGACCTGCGACCTGGCCGAATTCTGCATGGACGAATCAAAAAGCCCGAGGAACTGCCGCAGCGACGTCTGGTACATGACGTTCACCAGCGACATCTCCACAATCAGGAAGTAGAGGATGCTCCCCCTGGTGGCCACCGGCCGGTACTCCTCCCTGGCCTGGTTAATCTTCACCTCTGTCTCCGCGGCGACCGTCAGCTTCTCACTTACCTGGAAGATAAAAGGACATGCCGACTTTCATACAGGTTTCTTTAGTTTATTTATTCTTCTCATTTCCAGCTGCAGATTTGTATTCTTGGACGTTAATAGAGTGCAGCTGATGATTCACAGTGATGATTTTTAAATATGTTTTCCTCGATGATATGAACACGCTGCACTGGAACATTACAAACATGTGTCAGAGAATAAGGAGACGCAGTGAAGGAGCAGGTGGTACCTCCTGAGCGGTGATCTTGGTGATGCTCAGCACCTCGATCAGAGACTGGTCCTCCACCAGCGAGCCCTGTGTGCTGGTGAGCCTGAACAGCAGGCTGTCCTCCAGCTCCTGCATCTTCTTCTTATTGGACGTCACCTCCTCCAGGAGCTTCACTCGCTCCGCCTCCAGCTCCTTCATCAGTACACGAGAATCATTTCAAAATGAGGGCAGACATATTTAATCCACCTTCAGTTCAGTGCACAGAAACTTTATCTTTGCTCGTGGCCTGTTTGGCCTCTGCTGAGATGTTGGGCAGACACGTGGGTTCAAATGTTCCCACCAACATAAAGCAGACAGCATGAGGGTGTGGTGTAAAATATCATCTTAATGTGGACGTGCTCAGCGCTACAATGGCCTTCAAACACACCGTAGGAAACGTAACTAGCTAACTCATTAACTACGTCACTGATTGGATAACCGGAGGGTGGAGTGACCTGCTTCTCCAGCAGGATGACCCGCCCCAGCAGCTGGTCCTCCAGGCCTCTCTGAGTGACGGTGAAGTCCACCACAGCTGTCCTGGCGCTGACCTCAGGGCTGTACGCCGGGTTGGCCATCTTGGTGGTGATGTAGAGCGTGAAGCCCTTCATTACATCCACCTCCTTGTCTCCAACCTTCACCTGCAGGTGGAGGAGAAACATCCGTTATTGTGTCTTCTTCCTCGTTTAGCCTCTGGTCCAGATCAGCTGTTTTACCTTGTAAGTAGATCCAGACTTGATGTAGTTTTTGTCCAGTATGTTGTCCAGGATGGGGTCCAGTTCCTCACCAACGTCCTCAAGCAGCAGGGGGCGCCCAAGAGACAGGCTGTCCTCCAGGTGGGAACGGAAGTATTTGTGGTTCAAAGACGTCACCTGAGCCAAAGAAGAAGAAGATCATGAACAATCAGCGAAGCAGTCGGACTTTGAGCCGCGTGCTAACGCTCTCACCTGCAGCTGCTGGTCTCGCTCTCTGTTCTGGATCCAGGTCTTGCCCTGGCCCTGGGGGTCTATCAGCAGCGGGTAGCGGGACGCCTTCGTCACCACGATGCCATTCTGGATGGACAGGTCATCGCTCGGCAAACCCTGCAGGTTCCACTCGCTCACTGTGGCGTTGTCCACCAGCAGACCAATCAGGTTCAGCTCCTGCAGGAGAAATGGAGTTACATCATCAGCAGGTCAGAACTAACAAGCTCGTTCAGCAGGATTCGGTTCCTCGTGTTTGAGAACCGACAGAAACATCCAGGCTGAAGAACCTGCAGGTGTCACCTGCTCCACAGACCCCAGCATTAAACTTTACAGCAGAAATCAACAATTTACAGCCTGAAACAAAAAACAAGGCGGCTGTGATGTGTGTCATCATCTGACCAATAATATGGCTGCCATGAATTTACTGTCCAAGACGTCTGAGCTGCAGGTGTTGGTGAAATTTGATGTTTGTGGCAGGCATCTGTGTCTCTGTGACATGCCCCTACAGTCTGTGGATTCTCTGTATAACCGTTCAGCCGTGACAGCAGCGACATCTTACGGGACTGAAGGGGATGAGCCTCTCCTCCATCTCTTTCCTCCACAGCTTCAGCAGCAGGCTGCGGTACTCCTGGTTAAAGGGACCGGCGTAGGACAGGAAGCCTGTGGCCAGAAGGACGTCCCCCACCAGGTGTTTGATCTGAGTCTGGAACCCCGCGCTGCTGTCGGTCCAACGGACCTGAGTCACAACAAGACGAGGCGCGAGATGAAGGAACGATGGACGAATGAACGGTTAGATGGATGAAAGCTAGAAGCCGACCTTCTCTCCTCCCAGCCCGTCGATCAGAGCGCGAGCGTTGGCCATCTTCCGGCGGCAGGCCTGGGCGTCATCCTCTAGGTCCTGCTTCTCCTTCATGGCAGCGTCGTAGAGCACCTGAAGGTCCAGATCAGACACATTTACAATGCTTTCAGTTAAAACAACACAACAAACCAGTTGCTATGAAGTTTGTATTTTCCCTTATTTCTTTTTACTGCTGCTGTTTAACCATGAAAACAGAAGAGGGCTGAAATGCTGCTGTGTACAAAAACTCTAAAAGACTTTGAACCAAAATAAAAGTGGAGAGTGCAAAAGTCAAAAACCTGCAGTGACAGTTAAACAGGAAACTGCCTCATGATTACAGATTTGACTGATTTCAATTAACCCTTTATTAAAGACGACAGTCTCAGGGCTGTAACACAAACACTTTACCTGCACCGTGTCCAGCTCCTGCTGTTTAGCATCCAGCTGTTCCTGAGCTTTAGCGAGTTCAGCCTGAGCCACCAGCAGACGGGCCTCCTGCATGGCCAGGTTAGCCTGCAAGAACACACACACACACACACACACACACACACACACACACACTATAATGAGTGCCTGTGTCAGGCTGGCTCCTGGTCTCATGGATACTGACGGCTCTGCGTTCACCTTCAGAGGAAGAACCTCCTTGTTGATGCTGAAGAAGTCGACCATGGCCTGAGTCCAGGAGCAGAGCCCCGCCACGTTCCCACAGATCCTCTTGGCCGTCTCCATGTTGTAGTCGTCCATGTTGAGGTAAGGAGCGAGCAGCTCCACCACCTCCTCTGTGATGGAGTCCTGCAGCACCGAGACGTCAAACATGACTTCAGTTCATTAAATTCAATTCAATTCAATTTTATTTATATAGCGCCAAATCACAACAACAGTCGCCTCAAGGCGCTTTATAATGTACAGTAGATCGTACAATAATAGATACAGAGAAAACCCAACAATCATACGACCCCCTATGAGCAAGCACTTTGGCGACAGTGGGAAGGAAAAACTCCCTT
>VVHJ01048646.1:0-14235 GCA_015107715.1 Tylochromis polylepis | reverse complement strand
CCAGGTGGGATCACATTTTACCTTCAGAACGTCCTTAATTCTCCTGGTCATAGATTTAACAATGTGCTGGAAACATTCCTCAGAGCTTTTGGTCCATATTGACATGATTGAATTTGCAGTTGCTACACATTCATGATCTGACTCTCCTGTTCAGCATCCCAGAGGTGCTCTAATGGGTTGAGATCTGGTGGAGGCCAACTGAGTACAGTGAACTCATTGCGTTGAGATGAGGAATGGAGGTATGCTGTGGTGTTTATCATACAGTTGATACTAAGTTTCCTGCGTAGCGTGGCAAGAAAATATCCTTGTCATCCTTACACAAGCAGCAGCAGACCTAAAGGGGGGCTTTAGCCTATCCCGGCCATCATTATATACAACAGCTCTACAGAAGAACCATTTATGTCACTTTTATTGTATATAGCCTCTCTCTACTGACTTACCAATTCTACTTTAAGTAAAGACAACAGCATTACATTAAAAGTTTAAAGTAAAAATTTTGAAAGGCTTAGCTTTAGAATATCTCAATATCTTGCATATGTTTTTTTTAAGTTGTTATCTATGGCTCTATACCTGGGATAGGCTCCAGCCCCCCTGTGACCCTGAATTGGATAAGCAGAAGACAATGGATGGATGGATGTTATCTATCACAACCTCAGGAAACAAAGAAATCCTTCTAAAAAAAACAAACAAACTACTCTTCATTCTATATTTGAATTTTCAGCCACCACACACAGCAGATAAATTCCTAAACTGGATTCCTAAATTTAACCATTCAAGCCCTTTCTGAAAGACCGCATACAGTGCTGAATGAGCCCACTAGTCCCAGGTACATCTGTCTCTATTTCATGGTATACCAGAGTTTTACATCTGGGATCTGGAGTGACATTTCTATGCAGGACCACAGGTAGTGATGTTTTACCTCATCCAACAAGGATTGATGTGCTTCGACCTTGAGAGGGGAGCATCTGTAGTGATGGACAGGGACTTCGCTACAGCTGTGGCTGCACAGAGTGACAACAACATAGGACAGCTCATGACAGAAAAAGAAATAGGAAGTGTTGACAATGATTTTCTGAGGCCAGAATTATACTCGCTTGCGGACGTGGACGCAGACACTGCTGCTGCTCTATTATACATTTTTACTTTTTCTTGGGGGCTATTCAGTTAGTCAGTTCCCATGTAGTGCCTGTCATGAAAAGTTCACTGCCACATGGGCAGCCACACAGCGCCTTTAATGATGAAAATTACCTCCCTTGGACCTAAGCAGACCCTTGCATTCTCAAGAACGTGGAAATTCCAACACTGTCATGTTTATAGCATTGTGTAACTACACCAGAAGGAGATAAAATCTGTTAAAATCAGCTCATGTGTGACGATTAAAGGTTTTCATTTTCCTTCAAATGTGAACGAACCAATGAGTTAGTGCAGCTAGCACAGCTTAGACTTGACATTGCCCAAAGCACAGAGGAAATATCTACACCTGTGCTGCCCTTAACAGCTGCAGAAACACACATGTACTCTCTGTGATATTACCCACTTAAGTTTATAAAGGAAATTTAAGAACAAAGAGAGTAAAGGTCACAGAAACAGCTAAATCAATACATGTCGTCGTCTGGGGAAATTAAACACTGACTGCAAATTTCAGGCTACTCGGAACCTCATTCAATTTTTTATTCGGTTTGTTAAGCTTTTTTAATTAAACAGGGAAAACGAGCAAAGGTCAAGCAGGGTTCACCCTAATGGAAGTGGCACCTAATTTAATTGATTTTGATTAAGGACGTTAGATGTCTTATTTTTGCTTGATTTTGTGCCTTTTTTGGGGGGGGGTGTCCCACTTTTTTGTCTTTAATTATAATGAAATGTAATATTGTATATATTTCACCACATATCCATAGAGCTTGTCATTTCCATTTGAAAAACCTATCAATTCAGTCTGTTGCATTAACGCAGGTTTTTGTGACGTTCCATTTAAATAATTTTCTTTCTCTTTAATATTGTGAACATTTCCCAAGCATCTTCATGATAACCACTCTAAAGCGCTCCCTCCAATCATTTATCTCCAAGCCTTTGATAACGCTGCAAGCCATTATCAAAATATAAAATAAAACGTTTATTTAATGTGAAATTATTCAATTATTCATGTTTAATCTTGACTTGACTTTTGTGCGTTTCTGTTCATGTCCACATGAGTTTTGCATTTGTATGCTTGAAATAAGAATGTCAGTTTCAGTCGTGGTACATACAAAGTACAAAATACAGCACTTTTGTCACCAAAAGGAAAATCTCTATTATTCATGAGTGGAAAAAGGTCCCCTTTCTACCTGTGAATTAATTCATATCACCATATCCCCAGCAGATTACATGTTATATGTATATGGATTGTGATTTATTTGATTAATTGTTCGAGCATTTGCTTTATTGCCATTCAAGTCCATTGCAGTCTGATGAGTAGTAGTTGTGGATTAAAACATAAAAGCCAAAGTGTTGGAGGAACCATTAAAAAACTGGATGAGGCAGATTATGTTACTGTATATTCCTGACAAGGAACAGGCAGTTAGTTTACTCAATGAAAGTTCTACTTCAACAAAAAAGCAAAACTTCTTAAAACTTCATTCCAGCAATTCTTTACATACAGGTTTTTATGCCCAGGACACAAATGAAGTTAAAGTTAAATCAAAGTTCATTTTGATAGTTGAAAATTAAAAGTAAATGTCCAAAAAAAGAGACATTTCTCATTGGGTACCAAGAAGCAAAACTAAGACTGTGCTGGAAGGCACTTATACTGTCACTCTGAAATTTTATAGCTTCATTTGTATTCCAGATCACGTCATGGAAAAGTTCTATTTATTTATTTATTTTTAGTGATTACAAACCCATTTGGTTTGCACTGAGAGCTATGGTGACATGAAAAGGTATTTGCCCTGTTCCTGATTTCGTAGGTTTTTGTATATTTCTCGCATGTAAATGTTTTAGATCATCACATTTTAATATTAGACCTGCGTAAGTACAAAATGCATGATGATTTTAAATGATGATTTAATTTACCATGGGGGGAAAAAAACAAATCTACCTGGCCCTATTAATTGCCCACTAAACCTAATAAGCAGTAGACGGATTGGTCGAAGGGCCAGATGAATCTCTCAGGTACTGCGTCAGATCTGGCTTGCTGGATTTTTCCTGTTTCTTGTACATGACTTTTAAATACAGTTAATCTGCAACAGATAGTTTGTGGGCCTGCCACTTCTTATTTGGTCCTCTATTTGTCCAGTTTCCTCACATTTTTTAAGGACACACTATACATAATGTCGAGTTAGGCCAGGTTTTCGGCTAATACAGTGGTTCCCAAACTTTTTTCCTAGGTCCCCCTCCCCGGCACAAACACATCCTCCAACCACACACACCCATATTTTGTTTTCAAACTCCATTGCAGTTTATTTCACACCTCAAACCTTTTGTAAACAATTAAAAAATAAAAGTAAACTGCAATAAATTACAGGTAGCAATAAAATAAACTACTACTTCTTTTAAATGACAGAAAAACAAACCATCTTTATGGTGTCATTATTTTACGTGTAGTTGTTTTTGTTTTGTTTTTTACTGTGTAAGAATATTCAACATTGCTATCAATACATTTTTCAAAAAATGCCTCTTTGTGCAAAATGGGTTTAAAAACACAAACAGTTGTGGGATACTAATTGTCCGTGATTTGGACAGGGGGAACAAATTGTCTGTAAACTATCTATAGAGGCCAAAATAGTATTTTTGGCCGCTTTTAATTTAGTTTTAGTTTAATTTATTTAAAGCTGGCATTTTAACATGGGAGTCTGTGGGCAGTGACTGACTGATGCCTTCTTTTAACCATATGTTTTATTGTGATTCTGTGTCATTGATATTTAGACTTTCCTTTTGATTCAGTCTTTTGTCATTTTCCTGCTTTTGCTGTTCGAAGGTGCTCTGCCCTTTAGGGCATGCAGTTAGTGAGTAACTTTCCCTTCATTCATTTCAGTGGTCATATGTATATATGGCATACCTCAGGGTTAATCACACCAGAGAAATGCAAATATAACACTAATATTTATTTACTAACCAATAATAGTCAATAGGGAATGCCTGTCAGGGAAGTTGATACTCATAATTTATCTACACTGATGGCTGACGGAGCTAACAAGTGTGTGCATCTGTTGGCTCGGTCTCCTGGCATGTGGATCAGCGTGTCAGGAAGGAAGGTGACAGACTGGAGTGACAACGTCTGTCCTAGCTTCTTCTTTCTTGCACCTCATTGCAGCTGAGACACTGACCAGGGAGGCTTCTTATTTTTTCATTCTTGTGCCAGTGGCTTGGTTCTGGGTAGGACTTAATCAGTCGGTGCTGGATGGACTTGTTTGAAGTTTGTCTATGATCTTTTATTTTTAGTTAATTTTAGATAGCCTGAACAATCTTATCAGTGCAACCCTGCTTGCAGCAATTTTACTGTAATGCTGGGTACTTTCAAGACACATATCCAGCTTTATACATCCCAAACAACTTTAGCGGCAGCAGAAAAAGTCATGAAGAGCATATTTCAGCTGAGCTTGCCTGATCTGAATTGGCTTTCATGCAGAAAAACGACTGAACTGCAACATGCTGTACTTCCAGTGGCTTATTATATGTCAGTGAAGCTAACACCTAAAACCCAAAATAAGAGCAACCCTAAGGCTCTATGACACATCCAAAAAAGACGTTCTATTTTGGCAGCATTTCTTGGTAGAGTGTTCCTTGAGCACCGGTACCAACTCATTGTTATGATTTATCAGGACTTCCTTTTATGATGTTTCTCTTTGTGTCAAAAACAGAATTATGCCACGTTGCTGTTCTGCTGCTTTATAAACACATATACAGTATACAAAAACAAACAAAAAGCACCAGAGTAGAGACAGTGGTCTCACACATAAGGCTCCACATGATGTTCCCATTGGTATGTGTATATAGATGTGCAGCACTCACTGAAGTTTGGGATCTACAAACTTTAAACATATACATGTCCTTCTCCAGTGCATATCCACTGGCATTTCTACTGCCTATATGTGACGAGAGTGTAGTGGCTGGGTATCATTATGCTCCCACGGTGCTTTTTGTCCCTAATTGTACCCTGTCACCCTGTGGAGAAAAAATACATGAGCAGAATACACAAAGGCTTGTACTCGTCTGTGTGTTGTGCGCCAGAATCCTTTTGTTTCTGTAAGGAAATGATTGCAGACCCTTTTCTTGTCTTATATTACAGCGAGTTCAAACAGGGGTGGAAAATAGGAAGGAATAAGACAATGAGGATGTAACAGCTGCAGCACAAATGCGTGTGTGTCTGTGTGTGCACAGGCTACATGCTGAGTTACTGGTTAGACTGGTGTGTGTTGGAGAAAGTCGGTGGGTAGGCTTCACAAATCAGCTACTCCTCAGCCTCGGCGCTTCTATTTCTCAGATAATGAGAGAACCTGCGACTGCAGACTGTGCGAGTGTGTATGATCACGCTCCTGCCAGTGACACGCACACACCCGGGCTGCAGGCCACTGCAGTCTGTGCGTGCCTCAGTGTGTGAGCGACCCTGTCTGTCTGTGTGATAATGATTCTCTAATGAGCGCTGCTGTTAGCACATTAAAGAGACAGGCTTCAGAGTCCTCCTCGCATGTGTGGCTGTTTGTGTGTCACGCGGAAGTGCGATTTTCTTCCAAGAAAAGTCAGTGTGCGTCGTCACCTTGTCTGTTCTTATCATAAGACAACCATTTGCATTTCGTTATGCATAATCGATGCATGTTATTTTGTGTCAGAGAGAGATAGTCCAGCAGTTACATATTTGGACAGTTTTACATTTATTTGGGGTTTTTGTTAGAAAATAATCCTACATTAAAGCACGTAGTCTTAGCTTCTTCTTTTTTTTTCTTAAATACATTTGCATCAATATAGAAAGAACTGTTGGAGATGTAGCTTTTTAAACACATACTGCATCCTGCTCAGTGATGAAATGTCGTCCACTGAGTTTTGATCCTGTGAATTGCTGATTTTATTGTTTTTCTGTCAGCAAAGACGCATTTGCAGCCATACATGCTGGACTCCTAACACTACCCCCCACCATTTTTCAAAGGTGATTTGGTCTGCCAGGGGTCCTGAGCTACATTCATATTCTATATTTTGATAGAGGGTGATTTTTGTTTTCAACAATTGAATTATGAATTTTTTTTAAAGTTGACTAGAAGTTAGCATGAAGCTCTGATCATGAAGGTAATCTCTACATCTTGGGAGGCATTCTTGATTTGATGTGCAGTCGTAAAAGGTTTTTTTCTGTACCATGCAAATAATTTTATGCTGATCTACAAGTCTTGTTCTCCTCTGTCTAGCTACTTGTTTCTTGTTTTCTACTTTTTTTCCTCTTTTAGAACTCAGCCACTGACTTTGGTAACTAGCTGTGATGTCTCTCTGGGAATCAGCAGCTTTTCTTTGTTTAAGGAGTTTTATAGTGAGATTTAGTTCATCGCTTACCTTTTTTTTGTTCTCTCTCCATACTGACGTCACCTCATACCTGGCTGCATCTAAGTGGACACGTCTATTTAGGTTTTGCAAACACATGACTGTTGGCCATGTGATATAAACCTGTCAGCCATTTTGGACGTGGGATAGGGATGATGACAGTGTGATAAATGTGAATGAAAGCCTCAGTCTCAAAGGCCTAAAAACCCGTCTGTGAGCATCTGGAAAAAAACAGAGAGAAAAATTATTTCATTCTTTTCTTTTGTTTTTTCTCACTTCCCGCCCAGCAGATGGCTGCCCCTCCCTGAACCTCTGGTAGAGGTTTCTTCCTGTTAAAAGGGAGTTTTTCCTTTCCACTGTTGCCAGGTGTTTGCTCATTGGGGATCGCTTGATTGTTGGGGTCTCAAATACTTCTGTAGTCTTTATCTTGGAGTGCCTTGAGGCAACTGTTTTTGTGATGCTATAGAAATAATCTTGAATTGATCTGAATTTACTTTAATGCTGTAACTAAGTTACAATAAATTAATTTAGCCATTTGTCTTTCACTTCCCTTATTTTGTCGCGATTGTTTTTTTTCATTGGCACAGATGGAGTTCAAAGGGAATTCAGCTTGATGAAATGCAGAAAGGCTTTATTTCTTGGTTGCATTTGACTCTTCTTCACCATCACTCGTAATAATATCTATTTTGTTTTGTTTTTCTAGCACTCTTTTTCCTCTTCATCCACAATATGTGACTCTGTTTACCATTATTCACGGCATAATGATCATTACTGAATTTGTGTTTCAAGTCTTTTTTGTAGCTGTAGATTCATCTTCAAGAGCTCAACTAAAAATAACTTTTTATTTTTCGCTAATGCTTCTCATTTTTTCTCCCACCATCCCTCTTCCCCTCTGCAGCAGTACTTTACACTCCTCATTATAACAGACGGTGTCATCAGCGATATGGATGAGACGCGTGACGCTATCGTGCAGGCATCTAAGCTACCCATGTCCATCATCATCATCGGCGTGGGCAATGCCGACTTTGCCGCAATGGAGTTCCTGGATGGGGACGCCAGCGTTTTGAGGTCAAGCACAGGAGAAGAGGCTGTTCGGGATATTGTGCAGTTTGTCCCTTTCAGGGATTTCCGCAATGTAAGTATTGGTTTCAGTAGATACACACAAATATGTATGTACACCTGGTCTGATATGTCCTCATTCTCCAAATTGGCTGATGCTGGCCCCAAACTTTATATGATTGTCACAGTAACAAACCAAATATGAGCACTGGAGTAAAATGATGGGTCTTTGTTTCTTCTGAGCTGTTCAAACTCGAATATTTAGAATACATGTAACCCGAAATTTTCTCTGTTTACAAAGAAAAAATTTCTGTTTCTTCTCAAAATGTTGCCGATCTCACATAACACACAAGGCCTGCTGAAATGTGTTCATTTTAATGAGGCTTCATACATGTTTGCTGCAGGTCAGCACACGGGTTAATTAGTGTGTGCACATTTTCAGGCTGTGCACAGGAGGGCTCATTAGGGCATTTGGGGTTTTGTCATCGTCTTTTTATGTGTATATTTTTTGTCTCTGTGTGTGTGTGTGTGTGGGCTGATGGTGGGCGAGTTGATTTCCTCTGTAGTGGGAGGAACAGACACTGTTTACTGGCTTCATTCCAGATTGTTGGTGGGAGGTTAAGAGACAGCAACTGACTGAACAGAGAGGAAGAGAGAGAAATGAAGCCTAAGACAGAGAGGAAATGGGGAAATTAGAGTGACCTGATTGATAAGCTGTGCTGGGAGGGTAGTTTTTTTTTTGTACTAATTATTGTCATTA
This sequence comes from Tylochromis polylepis, assembly GCA_015107715.1. NCBI lineage: Eukaryota > Metazoa > Chordata > Actinopteri > Cichliformes > Cichlidae > Tylochromis > Tylochromis polylepis. The sequence continues at coordinate 5,918 of VVHJ01048646.1, read as the reverse complement.
GGGTTGTATAGTCATGATTGCTTACTTTGAAAGTTAATAGATTTTTTTTTTTTAACAAGTTAAAATGGGACCTGATGCTCGGTTCCAGCTAAATATGTTGGTTCCTGGGCTCTACTAAGGTAGTGTTGTTTCCAGGTTTGATTAGCTGCACCTCAGAGGTTTGGCTGAGATGGTCATATTAAGGATATGCTCTCTGACATCAAACTGTTCCAACAGTAGAAAAATCTATGAAACAGAGTGTTTAGAGCTTTGTGAAGGCTGGTGTACAGCCTTTGGTACATAGATATTACTTAGCAACCGTAGTACTTTTGAGCATCTGTCATTGTACCTGTTTATAAATGACAGGAAATAAGGAAAAGAATAAAAAATTTATAAGTGAGGTGAAAGCAGTCAAAGTATTAGCTTCAAACTACTTAGGTTCAGCACATGACATCATGGACACATTGAATTCAGTTTAGTTCAGCTTTATTTATAAAGTTGTTATTGCTCATTTTTCCCAGCGACTAACCTCTAGCAACCACTTGCATTCGCTCAGGGAATATTCATTTTTCCCCTCACAACCAATGGTCGTCAGATGGTCATAGACTGGTCTCTAAGCCTTTGTGACTGGGGCATTATTCACTTGATCCTACATTGTCATCATGATTGTCACATGTCCAAATGGTGGACAAGTTAATGTCACATGCTTAGTGGTAACTTGTCTCAGTACCTCAATACTTAAAAGTATTCAAAGTAATACTAGTTATTATGCGTTATGGTCCATTTAAGATCTGTGTACTGTATATGTTTGGTTTATGAGAGGTGTGGTGCTTGGAAAGAGTTTGCAAGAGGCAGGACACATCAAGAGGTTACTTTTTAAATTTGGTGGATAATTACTCGCTATATTCTCTCTTCACTAATTTGGACGTTGTACAGACATTGTACTGGGTAACTGACAGGCTAAACACACACTTCCACGGTGAGTGTATTAAAAAGGCCAAGGTTTCCGTAGGTGAGTGAAAACGTCTCATTTTAAATCTTCACTTTATTCAATCTAAAACCCAATGTGTTGTTTTTTTCTCTTCCTCTCAGGCACCCAAGGAAACCCTCGCTAAATCAGTCCTGGCTGAGCTGCCTCAGCAGGTCACCCAGTACTTTAAACAGCGGAATCTACCGCCCATTAACCCAGCACCAGAGTGAGACGCCCTTAAGACGAGACCCCACATGAGATACAAGAGCTTGATGAAACCCCTCCTTTTTGTTAATGGCAAACAAAACAGAACGAAACTGTACAGTATATGTCAGCAGTAGACAAAAATTAGTTGTGGAAAAAAAAAAATCCAACATTGAAGACATCGCTAAGTTTTCACTGATTAAAGAATGTTTGGTCAGTTTTCAGTGTGAACCCATCTGAAGTGATTCTCTTTCTTTCTTCAGTCTTTCCAGCACACAGATCAGTGATGATAATGTGTAGAGTACCTTGCATGTCCAACATGTCCAGATAAAATGCAGGTGAAACACTGGCTTGTTTAGAGGGGAAATAAATTAACTTATCAGGATGGGTTTTTTGTTTTTTTTTCTTTTGCTTTTTGCATGTGTATGTGTCTTGTGATGTGATACATACAACTCCTTTGTGTGAAGTCGTCTTTAAGCTGAACTGTATCAGTGGTTGATTCCTCTTTAGTTCTTGGACCTTTTGAGGTAGCATATCAGATGAAAGCTGTTTGCTTTTGTGCTCATGTGTGATGGACTCATACACTGAGTCTCAACAGAGCACCATTTATTTAACCCACCAAGGAGAAAGGTTCTGTTTAAAAGTTTAGATCACCAGTTATCTGGGAGGCAGATTTAATGCTCCACTATGACTGGGGAAGTAAAGAGGACATAACCAGAGAAGAATGAGGCATACTGGCAGCTGTAGCACTACCACGGGACAGATGTTGGATACTGAGTGTATTCAGTAGGCCATTTTGCTAGCTTTTGCAAAATCCGTGTATTTTACTTATGACTTAAGTTCATCCTGCATGTTGCCAGTATCTACTCACTGTTTACAAACTGATGATCACAAAAGCATGATGGTTTTTTTTCCCTCAAATTATGTATTTATCAGATTTTGTAAATATTTTATGAGATTCTGTTGCAAGCAAAGAAAGTGTTACGTGATAAAGACAGAGGCTGCAGCTATCACAGCCTTAACAACTGGAGAGTGCAGAAAGAGCAGAGAAGTTTCTGATATGCATATATCGAATGTATATTTCTATGACACTGTTTATGTTATAAGAAGCCAATGTTTATGCCATGTTTTTAATGTACTTTTTATGCAGTGCTGAATTGTGTAATTAAACTGAAATGTGTATTGCTGTGCATCTTTGTACTTGCTATTAATTTTATTATTATTAATTTAAAGTTGTGTCTTTGTCCACACTCAGGATAATAAACTAAAGGAAAAGTCACTTGGCCTCTGTGCAATGCTTATTGCACAACTTCAGTTGAGTACTTTTGAGGCTAGCAGTAAGATGCTATAACTCTGAAACCAACTGTTATCCTATTCCTGGTTGATATATGATTTCAGTTGCATTTTCTTTGTCCACTAAATATTTTCATTGAATGACAGCTCTGAACTGTAGTACAGAGCCACACTCTGGTAATGTGGAGAACATAGCGTGGCATTGACTTCCCTGAAAATGATGTCGGGACAGCAGCACATGTTGCTATAACACCTAAAGATCACAACCATTCAGCATTTGTCTGGATCCTTCTCACTTATATATAGAAAATTCCCCAGATTCTCTGAACGCTAATATGACCTGTGGTCTTTAACCATGTAGTTTTAACAGAGAAGTGAACCCTCCCCACTGATACCCCTGCCTCTCTGAGTTGCTCTTTTTATACCCATGTTGCTGACTTTTGTCGGTTAACAAATTAGATATAAAATCTTCTCTCAGGTGTGTTTTTCAGAATTGTTTCCAGTGTTGTTGAAATTTTATTATTTAGTATTATATTATTATAATATAATAATATTTATTATAATATTATTTTTATTTAGTATTACTGGTTGGAATATATATTTTTTTTTTGCAATAACATTTCATAATTCTGACCTTGTGTTTTCCAACTTTAATGTGCAGATCACAGCAAATTTTGGGGCAGCAGTGGTGGTAGTTTTGCAGGTGGTGCACTGACTAGCACGTTTGGCTCACAGCATAAAGGTCCTGGGTTCAAATCCAGTTGAATCCTCTCTGGGCCCGGCTCTACGCTTAAACAAACATCCTGCCCCCTTAAATCAAACTTTTATTAGTTGAGAAAGAAACTAATAGATTGCTCACAAACTGAATATCGACAAGATTTACTACAGTAGCTGAAAAATCCACTGGAAAAGGCACAAATGAGATGATAGGGTTCACCTCTCGTTCGCGCTTTCCCTCCGCACTCTCTTTGTGCACAGACTCACACAGCATTCGGCAGCCCACTTGCCCTCCCCCCAGCTAAACATCCAATCACCGTTAGTATGCAAATGACCCGGTGTCTGGTTGCTCAGTTGGCAGGGCAGAGCAAAATGAAGCAGCAAATCTCTGTCATCAAAATCATTGTGACTCGCTATAAAATACAACTATATTTGTACAGTCAGTGGGGGACTAACCCATTGTTCTTCTCACGGTTTCAGTCTGGGAGGGTGTTTCTTTCTCAGTCCCACAAGCACCACTGTGAGCCTGTCTGCTGCATAGAGCCGACTGGAGGACCTGTGTCTGTCAGACCCCGACACAGAGCCCCGCCCCAGCTTTCAACTCTGCACTCAACAGTTTTCTTGTTTCATATACTGATGTAATCACAGCGATTTTAGTAAAGCTCACTCACTTTTTCATTAACTTTCCCTTTGTGAGCTTCCAGCAGCTCACAAAGGGAAAGTTAATGCTGTGTGATAGGTCCTAACCCCCTGTCATCGCACCATGTTACATAAAAGAAAGAGGAATTTGGTGATCTTGGCCCATTAGAAGTCCATAACAAATAACTTGGATATGGATGAATCTGTAAGAGTTTTTGGAAATGGAAACAGGAGACTGTTGATGTACAGTGGATTGAGGAGAAAGGAGAGTGAAGCTGTTCAGTTGCAAGCAGAGTTCAGTTCCTTGCAAAACAAACAAGCTTAAAACAAGACAAAAAAAAAGAAGAAAAAAGTTAAAATGTTCTAAATCTGTTGTGTTCTACAAATTAATTTGAGGATTGTAGGAAAAGACATGGTGAATTTTTTTTTATTACTATGCCAACCCTTTTTTCTTTTGTAAATATTGGCTATATTGAGAGGTCTTATTTTATTCTTACTTTATTTTGCAAATTTACTTGAGAATTAGGCCATTCAATTAAGATAAATTTTTGTGTTGTTGGTTTTAAAGATCTGGATGGATATTTTATTTTATTCTTTATTTTATTCTTTACTTTTTTATTCAATTTTCAGTTTTATTTTTCAAGACTTGGTAAATTGCCTTTTTTTATAACTTAAAAAGGGCCTACCCTTTTTAGTTTTGTTAATATTGGCAATAGTGAGAAATGTTATTGTCGGGTTCGAATATATTTGATATAGGACATCCAATTAAGGTAAATGTCATGGTTTTAGTTGTTATAATGTGATGAAAAATATTTTATTTTATTTTTTGTTGTTTTATTTTTCAGTTTTCCCCCTGAGGGATTGCCAGCTTAACGTGGTCAGGGGATTTGCATGCCTCAGTGACCCTAAAGAGCTAGACCAGCAGAAGCTTAGCTTTCAGGTAGGACACCAAAGTTGGTCAGGTCTTAGGGTAGAGGCCTAACAAAGTGCAAGCCAATTACATGACAAAAACAGTTATTCAGAGCACACCACCCCCACCTTTTTCCCGCCTCCATTGCCACCATGTGCCCCCTTTACATTTCTGTCTGCCCCCTCATATATGCCTGTCTAGAACCGGCCCAGATCCTCTCTGAGTACTCCTACTTTCTTCCACAGTCCAGACATAAATGGAGTTAGATTAATTAGAGATTCTAAATTGATCATGAATGTGATGATTGTCTGTCTCCATGTGTTAGCCCTGCAGCAGTTTGGCAACTTGTCCAGGGTGTACCGTGCTTCTTGCCCTATAACAGCAGAGATAAACTCACATGACCCACATGACTGGATAAGAGGAAAGCTGGATGGCATTTTGTTTTTATCTACATTTTACACAGTGCTTTTGGAAATAAGACTGTATGAATATTCTCAAGATAACCACAAAAAACGTAACCACAATATGATGCAAAAAAACAAAACAAAAAAAACACCCACAAAGAGATACAAAATTATCTGAAGCTATGCAACATAGAAACAGCTACAACGCAATGCAAAAAGACCACAATAAGACGTTAAACACTAGTGATGCAGAGTGACCATAAAGAGATACAAAATTACTACAGAAGAAGAAATGCAACCACATAGAAACTACAAATAGATGTCCCACTCACCCCAAGCTTCTACACCTGCCCCTATACATAAGAGCAAATTGTACAGACACAGAGATGTGGGTGGTGGACACTTATACCAGGCCTGTCTTTAACTCCACATGACTCACCTCTGATTTTTCCCGTTGGTTTTGCTTAGACACAAGAGATAATGAATTACAGTCTGCTGCTATTAAACAGACTAAGGAGATTGAATTCAGCTTACATAAAATTTGGCAGCTGAGAAACATGAAATACTACAGAGAAAAAAAAACTTCTTAGAACCTCCGTGGACAGTCTGTGGATTTTATAGTCCTGTGGTTTAACACCTCTGCCTTTGACACAAACCACTTTGGACACACTGTATGTAATGATTGCCAGATTTTTTTTTTTTTTATATTGCTCCTGTGTGTGTGTGTGTGTGTGTGTGTGTGTGTGTGTGTGTGTGTGTGTGTGTTTGTGTGTGTGGGTGGGGGGGGGGGGGGTGTGTGTCA
>VVHJ01048643.1:0-10555 GCA_015107715.1 Tylochromis polylepis | reverse complement strand
CTGAAGAGAAGCACCCCCAGAGCATGATGCTGCCACCACTATATTTGACAGTGGGGATGGTGTGTTCAGAGTGATGTGCAGCGTTAGTTTTCCGCCACACATAGCGTTTTGCATTTTGGCCAAAAAGTTCCATTTTGGTCTCATCTGACCAGAGCACCTTCTTCCACATGTTTGCTGTGTCCCCCACATGGCTTGTGGCAAACTGCAAACAGGACTTTTATTAAGTAGGTTTTGAAATAAAACACCTAAAATTAAATGCTGGGGTGTTTCCATCATGTGGTAAAGTGTCATTAAAGTACAGAGATGGATAAAAAGAAAACATCAAAAACAAACAAAATATTAACTGAATAACTGTGAAGCAGTTTTCAAGCGCAAGACATAAAAAAAGCACATATTTAATAGATTTTCTCTTTTTTTTAAATCCTAAATAACTTACCTCATGCCAGTGTGGATACATCAGTTCAAGTTTTGAATTTTTTTATGCTTCCATATTAGTGACAGCTGTGGCTGCAGGCATAATATCTTTATCTTGTCTTTCCATATCTGTCATCTGACTACACTTCCAGATTCTTGAAAATTGAATATCTTACTTAATAAAAAAACAAAAAAAAACATTTTTTGACTATAACAAAAATCTCACATAGTTATCTGATGAGGTAAAATGGCATTTTATAGCCAGATTTTTGATAAAACAAGATGTACACGCTATAGTCAAGGGATAAGCATGGCCAGCATCAACTGTGGCATTTAAACAATGATTAGTTGGTACTAAGAGGCCCAAGAGGTTCCCAAGAAAGTATCTCCCATACATTACCCCTAAAACCTGCCAACAGCCTGAACTTTTGATACAAGGGCAGATGGACTGCTTTGAACTTCAGGAGGTCGTTGACCATGTCTACATGCTTAAATACATTGCGTTGCTACTTGTACTCGTATCTACATATTACACCATAAAGTACTATAGGTATAGTATCATCCTGAGTATACTCCACATTAAAATACAGGTAACAACAATTTGGCCTTTCCTCAGTATGAAATATCATGAAACCATCAAAGTCCTGTGGCGCTTCAGGCTTTTCTCATTCTGGTTTAAAAACCAGAATTCAAAGGTTTTCTAACTTGGTCTCCAATTGCTTTCTCTGTATCAGAATTAGGCAGTGAAATGGCATCATTAACGCAGTTGCTGTTAAAATTTTATATGTTTAAATTGACGCTCAACTGAGCGTATTTTTAAAAATATATTATAGTTAGCTAATTCATGTTTTTTACTCTACTGTTACTACAAACCATTTTATAATATAAAAAGCCTGAAAACCTATATCTGCTTGTATTCCCTGATTACAGTAGTACAGTACAAATTATTCTCCTATCAGGAACATCTCTGGAGGAAACAGAGCTCTGTATTTTTTTGAAGTTCATGAGACAGCCATCCCACAGTCAAACACTTTTCTCATTATTCTTTTTTTTTTTAAAATTTGGTTTATAGTTATTTATAAATCTGGTTATCATCTTTTGAATTCCCACCAGCAACCATGTAGTGCAGACTTTGCAAAGCTTCTTTTTATAAAATCCTACCTGTAGAACTTTTTGCATACTGGAAAAGATCTTTAAAAGAAGCCTTTTGAAATAAACCGCAACTTGAGTCAAAATCCACCTCATCTTCTTCTTTTGATTGCTTGCTTTAGGGGTCACCACAGCCAATCAACTGCCTTCACGCTATTCCTAGCATCGTCCTCTGTCCTCCATCACTTCATCCATGAACCTCCTCGGTGGTCTTCTTCTTTTCCTCCAACCTGGCACCTCCATCTTCAACATTCTTTGTCCAGTATGTCCACTCCTCTGCACATGCCCAAGCCACCTCAGCCTTCCCTTTCTAACAATTCTAATCTTGTCATTTATGTTTGTATGGTCACTTCCAATAGAAATCTTAACATCTCCAACTCAGCCTCTTGTCTTTTTGTTAGTCCCCAAACCAGATGTCATGGCAGGTCTCACTACACATATTTTTCATCATTGTCATCACATCCACACTCAGTACACACTGAATTCATTTTCCTTTTCAGATTTTTTACTTCAACCACTCATCAGCATGTCCCTTTTCCCTATCAAAAATGAGTTTTCTTTGACCACATAATGTTAGATATATTGAATATGGGTTTTCTCACACTCCCCGTGTCTTTCTCACTGTGTGTGACTGTCACAGTGTGTGTGGATCTGCAGGTTACTGTGTGCAGTAGAGTGCCCCTGAGTCTTTGGTTAATAATTGAAAAATGTCCTCAGGGGCATGGCAAAGCGATGTGACTTACCATGCCCCTGAGAGGATGGTGCATTAATGTAAACTAGCACTCAGAGAGACAGCATAAAGATAGCGGCTGTGAACAAATGTACATGATACGGCTGCTTTCTGTGTTGCAGGAGTGCTAGCCTAAATCAATTATGTTAAAAAAAAACCCCACACAAAACAAAAAGAAATCCAGCACATCGTGTCTGGTGCTTCACACATTCTTGGTAAACCCATGATTTACATGTTTGTTTTTTGACTTTGTGTACATTTGAATTTTACTTTCCATTCAAAAAATATAAATTAAGTCATGAAAGATTCATTAATGCCAGGGATTATCATATTGTGTGGTCACAAGACATTAAACTATAACGGATGTTTAACAATACCCTTGCTTGGGTCATCATATCAGAAATATTATGTTGAAAAATTAACTATTTCTCAGATTATTTGCCAACTTTCCATAACTGGACTGTGGTTCATTTTGTTAAGTACACCTTGCTATTATCGGGGTGGACCCCATTCTGTCCTTAGGGCGTCTTAGCTCATGGCATGGATTTGGTTAAGTTCTGGTGGCCATTTGAATACAGTGAACTCATTGTCATGTTCAAGAAACCAGTATGAGATGATCTGAGTTTTCTGACATGGTGCATTATCCTCCTGGAAGCAGCCATTAGAAGATGGGTACAATGTGGACATAAAGGACATGTTTAAATCAATTCAATTCAGCTTTATTTATATAGTGACAAATCACATCAACAATTGCCTCAAGGCACTTAATATTGTGAGTTATAATAACAGGTACAATAATAGAGAGAAACCCCAACAATCAGACAAGCTGCTATGAGCAAGCAGTAGGTGACAGTTAACAGGAAGGAACTCCAGCAGAACCAGGCTCAGAGAGGGGCGGCCATCAGCCTCGACCGGCTGGAGTTGAGGGGAGGAAGACATGAGTAAAGACAAACTGTAGAAGAAGACACACTGTGGAAGAGTCAGCAACAGTATTCAGATAGCCTGTGACGTTTAAGTGATGGTGAGATAGTAATAAGGGACACAAAGTATAAATGGTTGTGTGGGAAAATCCCAGTAGACCAGCAGCTTCTGAAATACTCAGACCAGCATGTTTCCTACCAACAACCATAGCATATTCAAAGTCACTTAAATCACCTTTCTTCCCTATTATGATACTTGTTTTGAGCTTCATGGGGTCGCCTTGACTATGTCCACGTGACTAAACGCATTGAATTGCTGCCACATGATTGGCTGAATGGATATTTGTGTTAACAAACAGTTGAAGCTTGGTAAAGGACATCAGAATCACAATCAGATCAGAGCTGAAGAAAAGAAACACTCTTTGAACTACATTTTCTTAAAATTTACAAACTCCTGATGTACCTAATAAAGTGACTGAGTGTATTTATCAATAAATAAATTGGACAGTTGTTCCAGCTTTCATTCATATCATTGGTTCTGCATAGACCCTACATGACACTAAAGCGCTCTATAAATCTTTGTATCTTACTATCCTTACATTTAATCTTCTGTATTAATAAGCATGCATGGAGTTCAGAAGCTAATCATGTATCCAGTTCATACAAAATGTCTCCTGTGCTAAAGTGTGTTGACAATTAAAAAAAAGAAAAACTTAATAAATAAGTGACAGTTTCCTTGGGTCATTTTTGCACATTCCTTTACCTGCCCACAGCAGTGACAGGTATGATGTGACCTTGACAGCCCTATTAACGAGTCGCACAACGGTCTACCAAAATTGGATCTTTTGGCTGATATGGCGAACGAATACTCGGGAGAATTCACAGCGACTCCAAATGTGTTGCCTGAAGCAAACTGTCATGAAAAAAAGAACAGATGTGTCACGCTTAAAGAGCTGCTTCGTAAATAATCAAATTGTCACAAACAACGAAGTTGAGAAGTAATGAACTGGGTGTGTGTAGTCACTCTTTTCCCAACAAACAGACTGTCAAAATGATTTTTTTTCTTTGTTTTTTGTTTTTTCTTTCTTTCCTGAACTTGTTGTCAGTGATGTGTAACTAGGGCACTGCAGCTAATATAAAGGACTTCATGTATAATTTACTTACTTTCACTTGGCGGGTGTGGCTCAGGTGACAGAGAATTCTGCAATACTCACACTGCAGTTTCTCCAGGACATTTAGACATACTGCTGGTCGTGCCAGGATGTATCCCGTATCAGCAGGGACAGGCTGAAGTTCCTTCATTGTAAAGACTTAAGAAAATGTCAAACTTGCTCTTTTACATAACAGTGACATAGGGAATTCTTCAGGGAATGACTAGCTGCGGAGCTCTTTATTATTACTTTTTACCCGTCCCTGTTTTGTATCTTTATGTGCTGCTTTTGTCTCTTAAAGAGCCTCAGCTTCTGTCACTGAGTCTGACACACGAATTTAATTTTGAATGCCACATTTTAGGGCACAGATGATGCCATCTGTGAATAAATTCAACTACACGCTGTGAAATGGGATCAGTCCTATAGGTTTTGGGGGGCATGACCCATGTGAATGAAATAAAATAAAGAATGAAATAAGTTTGATGTATTTAAACTGGAGAATAATAATACTTATTGAAACGTAGGTCAAGATGGACAATAGCATGCAATTAGATTTTCTTCTTCCCATCTTTCCATTTCTTTCCCAGTGTGGGTCATAGTACAGTGCTTAACAAATGAGACAGCCTTTTATTTATGTATATATATATACACACACAGTTTTATTATTTATTACTTTTTGGGAAGACCTTGTCAAGCACTTGTTTAAAACCAAAGATTAGATTGTTATTTGTTAGGCAAATAAAAAACTGCATTTACGCTTTTATAACAAAACTTGAGTTGACACATTTCTCTGTGTCTGAAAGTGTAATATTCAGGAATGCAAATAAACCGTAATTTTGTATCTCAATCAAAAACTATTGTGCTTTACTATTCTTCTTCTTTTTAACAAAAGATTGTACATTTGAAAACAACAATAATTATAATAATTTAGCAACAAAAATATGATTTTGATTAAAGAGCTTGTGTATTTTGGTAGTTACCAAGATTGTCAATGTAGGGCAGCTGTGGCATCAACACTTGGTGGTGGTTTATTAAACTTCTTAAGAATAGTAGTTATCCTAAATTTCTGACATTCTCATCATTTTTATCCCAGTTTATCTTTGGTTGCAAAATTATTAAAATAGCCAACTTTGAACCTCTGTTCCTGTGAGATATAGAGCCATATTTTAAAATATATCACTGTGAAATCACTCTAATATCCCGCATTAGAGGCTGTGTGGCACACAGATGTGATTTTGTGGGTTTAAAACCTGTTTATGGCTATCAGTCACTTTGGGAAGAAAGTAAGTCAGAGACACAGAAAAAAAGGAAGAATGAATTAATGCTTCTTGTCTCATCTTCTAAAATGCCATCTTTGTAACGACCTGCTGCTTGAAGGGAAAAGTTCCCTCCTCTGAATTTAAATTTCTAATGCTTACGTTTAGCTTTCTGCTAAAAATTTATTTAATTACCATCCAATCATCATATTGCAAAGACTGAAGCATTATGCTTTAAAAACTTAACAGTCACTCAGAGTAGTAGCACATATCAAAAAAGAAAGTCAGTGAAACACTTTAAATGGACTTAGTCATCTGAGAGATTTGTTTTGTGCAATAAGGGCACAGAAAGGGAAATTGCCCGTGTATACAAATGGCTCGTGCAGTTAATAAGATGTAAATGTGTCTTTCATTCTCCTTTTTAATATGTAGATTTGTGCAAGTCCACTGATAAACACCACTTTCCTGGATGATTTTACTGGTTTCTTCGCTTTCCTCTTCAGGTCAAGGCATAACTCAGTAAAATGCAAAATACTTTAAGACAGTGAAATGGCTAAAGCCGCAAAATATAAAGCTTAGACTGCAGTTTTGCCAGTAGGCTGTTCCGTGCATAATTGCTTTGAAAAATTGCAGAATTATCCCTTTAACTGGAAAACTATTCAGTGCCCTGCTGTTGGTGAAGTGTATGTGGATATACGAGTGTGTGTGTAACTTGAGTACGTTAAATGCATGCTAATGTGTAAATGCGCTTTTGTGCCTGTTTGTGTGACTGAGTGTATGAATTATTTACTAGTAATATCTCATAAGAAGCATATTATACAGACTGCACAAGACAAAGCCCTCCTGAACCCCATCACTGACTATAATCATAGCCTACAGCCACACAGTGGGAGAGAAAGCTAGGGAAATAAAAGTGTCAAAAAAGGGGGCAAAAAAAAAAGTGGAAATGGAGGGGAGAGAGCATGTATTTCTCTTCACTCACTTTTTCAGTCACTTTTTTCTTATCAGTTTTTCTATTTGCTTGTTTTTGTCTTAGGTTTGATTTCTCTTTCTCTAATCTAGTCTTTACGGGATTAAGGATACCTCCTAAAGTGATGGTCGCAAGCGTAAATGTCACAGTGTGAAGGAAAATTTTTTTTCATTTTTTGATGAATTAAAAAGGAAATGTCTATCAATGTCCATCTCTCTCTCTGCTCTACTGTCGGTTATAATTTTTCATGACATTTGACAATCTCACCGAGAGACGAAATAATGAGAGCTTCACAGGTCACATCATCCCTTATTATCTGCAGATGATGACAAACTGGCCTCATACTAACAACTCATCTGCCTGAGCTGCTCACTTTAGCAATCAATCAATTATGTTAATTTTACATCGATCATTGCATTACTGTCTATATATCAGATGCATCTGCTATATAAAACTGCTATTCTTTTCCATCAGAAGAAAGGCTTTTAATGTCATTTTTTTAAATCTCCTTGACTTCTTTTCTATTCCCTTTCCCTCTGTCCCAGCTGTCAGATAACTACTGTTAAGTAGTTCAGGGGTAGAAACATCACTCACTGTCCCTCTGTGCCACTTACAAAAAATACCACACTTATGATTGATATCTTGTATTTGGCACCTCCTTCTCTCTACCAGCCATCAATCAACCATCACACCTAAGTTTCATCATTGAGATCAGCAGCAGCTTAGCAGTTTAGATTATTGCTGTTGTTGCAGTATCCTCGTCAGTTAATGGGCCGTGTGGAAGAAATATAAATAATTGGTAGCAATAGCCTTGCATTGCTGGTTGAGGATAGTTAGTCTAAGATGTACCATTATAATTTAATTGCAATTAAAGTGGTTTTCCGGTTGAGCATATAGCTGCTTGAATGCCTCCTACAGGGAGAGAATATGGATAAGTATCATACTTAAATTCACACTAATCAGCTACATCATTAAAATGTGTAAATTGTAACACTGCATTGATTAGTTGGGAAATCTGAAGTCCTCATAATCTTGCAGTTTCTACTCTGACACGTACCAACTAGCTGAACAGCCGACCAGTTACTTTTCTTCTTATCCAGCAGCAGCTTTCTTGAAGTGGAACAAGTCGACAAACCCAAAGTGCTCACCCAGCCTCCAAAGTCCCCATATGCCGATCAGATTATAAATCATTGGTCTATGTAGGAACAAGTCTGATCCAGATAGGTTTAATTCAGTTCAATTCAGTTTTATTTATTTTGCACCAAACCACAACAAGTTGCCTCAAGGTGCTTTCTATTACACATAAAGCACCTTGATATAACAGAGAGAAAATCCCATCAATCAGGCAACCCCCAGTGAGCAAGCACTTGGCAACACTGGGAAGGAAAAACTCCCTGTTAATCAGAGGTGGGAAGTAACAAAGCACAAATACTTCATTACTGTACTTAAGTACAGTTTTCAGGTATCTGTACTTTACTTGAGTATTTTTTTCTGATTACTTTTTACTTTTACTAGCTACATTTCTAGGAAGTACTTTCTGCTCCTTACATTTTCAAAACAGGTTCGCTACATTTGGTTTAACGCATTTGAGTCGAGTTATTATTTCATCACCGTGAGCTTCCAAACATCAAACAGATTTGAGCCTAAACAGTAAAACATGAGAGGCAATCCTGTTTGTTTATTAATCGCCAATGGATGTCGCATAAAAAGAGATGACGTGTGCCAAAGTCAGGGGTTAAAAGTGGGACATTGTTTTGTTTTTTTGGTTTGTTTTGTTTTTGCTTTTGCCACAAGGAACAACAGATGTCCTTACGTTGCGTTTGCGGTACTTCGGCATCTAGCTAGCTCTGCTGAAGAGGAGCGAGCATAAAGGGAGTGACTTTTTTTTAAGTAGCAGGTAATTTGAAGTGCAACTTTTCTATCAGCTCAACAAACATCAGCAAACACAAACTGTTTGCAGTTTGTGTCACAGTGTGTTGCTAGCTAAAGGTCCAGAGTTAGGTTACATCAAGTGTAGCAGAGATTCATATGAATTTTAGCTGATAATGCTTAGATTCATTCACTGAATTCCACCTTCATACCAACTTTATACCGTCTAGAAGAAAGACAGCATAAACAGTGTACTGTCAGTGTCGAGGATGGAAATCACCCAGGACTACTCATGAAACATCTTCTCACATCTTGTTGAAGTAAGTTATGTACATCCACAAAGAGCAGCAGGTCAGCTGATCACAGCTTGCACACTAAGAAAATTTATTTTTTTTAATTTTCTTTCTTTTTCTTCAGATTCAAGCTGAGGATAATTAGAATGTTAAAAAAGGACTAAAGTTTGCATTCCCATTTACTGATATTATATCGTTATGTTAATATAGCACAAGGTTCAGTTAGCTTTGCACAAAAATAGAAACATCCTTCAAAGAGATACTTTATACTTTCTTACTTTGAGTACATTTCAGAGCCTGTACCTTTTTACTTCAACTTGAGTAAAGAAGTTGTGTCAGTACTTCAGCTTTTACTGGGGTATTTTTTAACAGTAGTATTTGTACTTCTACTTAAGTAAAGAATGTCTGTACTTTTTCCAACTCTGCTGTTAACTGTGGTGACTGGCATCACAGTCTAACCCTGGAGGTTCAATGTCCATGCCCTGAAAAGTCAGCTATTTTGGTGGGCTGAGGGCAATCTACGCAATATTATGGCAGACCCGGGGCTAGTTATTGTATAATTTACTGCTAGCAGTTTTGAACATCAACAATCTTCACCTTTTAAGATTTTGAGGATAAGATGAAATTATAAGCTAAATTTCAGTTGCAGTAATTGAGTATAGCGCTACTAGCATTAGCCTGACTTTAGTACCAGATGTTTTAGCAAGCATGTAGAGCTAGGAATGAAATCATTTGAGAGGCCAGTATCTGATATTTGCTACTGTATCAGTACTGACATTTATAACAGCTGATAAATAAAACTTTTAAAAAGTAAAGAAGAAACCATAGACTCTAGAAGGGCATGATCAGTTAATGCACAATAATAACAGTGGACCCGTGTTACCTTGTAGGAGATAAATCTTAAAAAGATAAAGTTTTATCTGTTGTTTTTGATGAGTGTGTGTTTGCAAAATAGATCCAGAGTAACAAAACTGTTAAAATCTTTTTACAATCCATGTGTTTAAATCTTGCTAAAACTTTTTTGGGGAAATCCAAATGTTCTCTGTGCTGGAAAAGCTGTGTTTTAGTCTAGAGCAGTGGTTCTCAAAGTGTGTGGCGCGCCCCACTGGTGGGGCAAGTTACCTGGCAGAAAAGTCATGCGGAACTAATGTTTAACATCGGAATCACTTTGGCGGAACAAAGAAATTCACGGCAGTTACGTTAATAATACGCGCATCCGCTGCATCTGCTGAAAAGCTGCAGCCGCGTGTGTAAATCGATAGAAGTGTACTGGAAAGTGCAAACATGTGGTCCGGTCTGTCGTGCATCGCTTACAGTGGCGCCGAAACCCAGGATTGGGGCACGACAGACCGGACCACGTGTTCACACCCTTCAGTAACTTCTTTATTGCGGCTTTCGACTTACACACGCGGCTGCAGCTTTTCGGCTACAGCCTACACACATCATCATCATCATCATCAACAACAACAACAACAACAACAACAGGACCTAGTTCGTTCTGTTTTAAGCCGGCGAGGCGTGATTGCGGATGCCGCTCAGGTGCGTCCGCTTCCCACGCAGCCGCGCCGCAGACCACGCCCCACCACAGCTCTGCAGTCACAAACAGGCTCACTGCAGCCACTAAGAGTGAATAGTATTAAACTCTCACTAAATATATATTTTTCATCTGTTCACAAGTTTCTGGATTTCTTTTTTTATAAGACTAAGACTGAACTTTATTTTTCCATTTCTATCAATGTTCACATTCTGTTTAACTTGTTGATTTTTTGAAGAAGTGGTGCAGACTAATGAAGCAGTCTGGTG
>VVHJ01048629.1:0-24401 GCA_015107715.1 Tylochromis polylepis | reverse complement strand
CATCCTTTTGTTTGTGTGTGTGTGTGTGTTTTGTGTGTGTGTGTGTGTGTGTGTGTGTGTGTGTGTGTGTGTGAGAATTTTTGGCATTTCTGCTGACATACTCTTTCTCCCTCTCTCACATTCACCACACCATCCCAATACACATGCTAACACACACAAACGCGACCTTGTGTACCTAGCTGTCTTGAGGTAAGGTGTAATGAAAGCTGACAGTGAATGGTAGACAAAGGCGAACATCCTCTGTTACCCACAGATCCAGAGCTTCGCTCAGTGGCAGCATCTCAGCAGCCTCCAATCCCTGTAGCCTGTCCTTTTCACACCAGCTCATGTGATGACTTACACATTGTTTCACAACTGATTGTTTAATCTAGCACGCAATCCAGAAATCTATCTATGACTCACTTAACTTTTAACTTTGATGTTTTCAGTCTTCAAATCAGGACTATGAGACAATGGGCACTGCTTTTCTAGGAGACAAACCAAAAACTAATGACTGTCACATTTTTTCTCTCTTTGTGCTCATTCTGGATCTTTAATGTTGTTGTGTTTTTGTCAGTTTTTGGGATAATTTTGTTTGTAATTGGTATTTTTTCCACTTATCTTGGTGATCATTCTGTGTATGAGTTCCCTTCATACAGAGGCTCTGGTGTCCTCTAGGCCCCATTAACAAGCCATCCAAGGAGAGGAGCATAGCTTGTTTGACAAAGTGTGGTGCTGAGATGTGGCCTCCCAGATGGATCAATGAAGAGGTTAGGCTTCTTAAGCACAGGGCAGCACAGCCAGCCAGGCAACCTTGGAAACACCAGAGTGTAATGATGGATATGTAGGGGACAATGAGCACTTATTTATAGATAAGAACATCTTGTCTGGCTGTGACACAAAGAACTTGCTTACTTTAATATTTTGGTTTATTAAATGGAACCTGTTATGCTTATTTCCAACTCAATATTCCGTACTTGTTTTTTTTGCACTTAAAACTCAGCTGCAGCACATTCATGGATAGAGCATAGTCAGTGTGTCTGTGCATGGCCTATTTAGCAAGTCAAAAATACACAACAGTGGCAGAAGAGATCAAAAGTTTCACAGCTTTAGTACTGTTTACCTTCACCGCCAACATCTTAGATTATTACTCGGGTTTGGCTGGGGTTGCTCTGACTTTCCAAGTTGGAAATCAAAGTTGAGGGAGCGTTCCAGAAAAAAATTCCAACTGGGAACTCAGAAATTCTGACTTAATCTGGAACACACTGTTAAACAACAGATGGGTGGGGCATATGTGCACAGCCATATTAAGGATATACCACAGACTGCATATAAAAAACAGAAGTAGCTACTGAGTCATGAGCCGTTGGCTTTGGATTAATGTTAAATGTTGTGACTACTGCCATCAGGTTTTTAGTGCCAAAAGTGACTAAATTTAGTCCAGAGGGTGGATTTTTCAGCAAATGTACAGTTGATTAGCATGCTGCACTTACAAAAAGCAGGGGTGCAACATTCAGACAAGTCCAATAAAAGTCCATGTCAGCGTCTCGTAGTGGTGGAGATGAGGTTGAAAAGACAAATATCAGCTGCAGCTACCTGTGTGAGCACACCTGTCATTTAAAGCAGCCGTGCCCGTAACTTTAAGCCTTAACAGTATCCAGATTGTTGAACGACAAAAAATTTCATTCACTTGGAGTTGTTATGAAGAGGTAAACTGTCTTTAGAGGCCAAATCTGTAACAAGCTATACAGTTGTGAATTTTAACATGGCAGTCTATGGGGGCTGACTCACTTTGGAGCCACCACTGCAGGAAGTGACATCATACAGAGTCAAAAAAGCGAGTGTGAAATGGAGCATCAGAGCATTCTGAAAACATGAGCTTTTGGCTCATATGATGATGTCATTATAAATCATGGTTAATATAATAACAACAAACCTAATATAGAAATTATAGTCTTTTTAGAGCTGCTTTTTACTGTCATGTTGTTTATCCTTTTTTTTATGATGCTTCAGTTGCTCATGCTTATGATGCTTCTATCTGTTGGATTATCTATGATGGATCCAGATGCCTTGTCCTCCTGGGTACTTGTCTGGTATCCTTAGCTGTCTTCTCTTGGGTTTGTGCAGACCACAAGCAGGACAGGGAGAAGAGCAGGGGTCCAGGTGATGCTCAGCTCATTGTGAGAGTGGCTGGTAAACAATGTTGCTGTTTTCTGATTAGCTGTGCTCATACACTTTCTATGGAGTTGATTTTCCTTCCTCATCCTTGCTTGGATATACAAAGCCTAGATTTATGAGGCCTTCTTGCCTCAGGAGTGTTCTTCCAGACATTCTGGATGCTTTGGCTTGTTTCCCTTTGGTGAGGGAATTTACGAGCATAATGTGTCAAACCTTCAGTTCCTATGCCCTCCAAATAGGGCAGTTTCAGACTACCACCTCATGGCGCATGGCTCTATTTAAGTCTTTGACTACAAAAACCTTCTTGTTAAATAACTATCTACTCTTGAAGAATTTAGATTTCTTATTACTTACTGAAACCAGGCAGCATGACTCAGACACACTCCCATCAGCACGTGTTTTTTTTTCTTAAAGTAATTCTGGAATGCTATTTTTTCCTCTACTATGAAGTTGTCCAGATTGGTTATAGTTGGTGATTTTAACATGAATATTTGATGGATAAATCTGACCTCTTTGCTAGACGTTTTTTATCAGTATTATTGATCCTTTTAATTTACTCGGCATACATTTGGCTCTGCACATAACCAAAGTCCTGTTATCAGGACCTGCTGGCTGTGCATCACACAAGGCTGAGAACTAAAGGTAACAGAGCTTTTGGAGAAGTGGATTCTAGACTCTGGATCTTCTGAGGTTGAGCTCTTTGGATTTGATCTTCTCTTAAAAAGCAGCTAAATCTGAGTAACTTTTTGCTGTCGTGTTTTTAGTATTTGGGTTGTGAAACACTTTGTGAAAGGTGTTGAGAGGTGCTGTATAAATAAATGCTTACTTGACTCAGGAAATAAGGAAATCCATAACAGGTCACCTTTAAGTTATTAATTTTTTTTTTCCTTCTTCCAGCACAGCCATCAAGAGACTCAAGGCATGACAAATAACACACACTGAAAAGCAATGAAAGCCACACTCCTCACTGAAGATAACTTCAATATAGGCCTAGTTAGGGCTATAACTGCTAAACTGCTCTAAGCATGGCTTTACAGTCTCTGCACATGTGTTTTGCAGCCCAACCTCAGATTATATAACACACATTCATGTCATATAGTAGTGAGTTCTTGCAACCTCGTTTGCTGCGTTGTTGATGGGAATAATTTTTTTCATCTTATTTTATCCATAAAATATCATGCCCAAATCATTATTTTGTGTCAGCAAAAATTTAAAGTGACTCAAAAAACAATGTTAGAGAATAATGGAGGATATTCAATCCATCTTGAGCCTTTAAAACCATATGGCATGAATGCAGCACTGTTTTATACTGGTAAGTGGTTAAGCTGTCCTGGTGGTCTGGCCCCTGGCTGTGCTGTGCTGACCCGAATTCTCACTAGGCCTTCCTCAGATCCGCTGGCACCCAGGGGTGGGGGGGAGCGTCGTGCGCCCGTCCAGCACACGGACAGAACTCGCCAGCACACGCGACTCCTGGACACTCTGCGTAGCGCCCGCTCCTGCCAGCGTGCCAAGGCACTGCCAGACTAGTGCGAGTGCAGACAAACGCATACACACAGAGGTGCACATACACACACAAGTTCCAGACCGAGGAGGTTAGATTAGAGGCAAATGGGAAAAAAATGTCAACAAGAGTCAGAATATTAAAGGTTAAAAATAAATGATCTCCTTAAAATAAAATAAAGGTTTAGAGGAAAATTAAACACAGTAATGGAAAATTAATTTAAGCGCTTACAGGTAGAGAAATAACTGATCTAACAAAATTTGATAGGTCAAAAATGAGAGCAGGGATGTAAATAAAAGTAATACTTAAACAATGAATAACAGTATCATTCTCATACCAGTACATAAATATGAACAGCTGCTCATTTAGCTTAGCTTAGCCTAGCATAAAGACTGAGAACAGAGAGAAAGCAGCTATCCTGGCTCTGTCCAAAGGTAACAAAACACACCTCATAAAGCTCAGTAATTAACACAATGTATCACCAGGGTGGGACTCCTTGCTAAGCAACCACCAGAGGCTCCAGGATGTGACAAGTCCCATTCAGAACTATGTGTCCGGGCGTGATGAAGGAGATGATACATTCCACCTTTTTAAAACCTCCCTGCCTGTCAGTTTCTGTATCATGTTAAAATCTCTTTACTTGTTTTTACAGCACTACATTTTCTTGCTTTGGTATAAAACTCACACACTTGTCAGGTATTCCAGCTCAAGTTTGCTAACTATTCCACAGTGTAGGACAAGAACATTAATTTGGAGATACCTTTTAGCTTTAATGCACCAAGCCGCTGGTGCAACCTGCAGGAGGAGCTGATAGCAGCAAGAAATACTGAAATCATTAAACTTAGAACCAGCCGTTTCAACCAGGCTTTTCATAGACCATACTTTATAGAAATTACTTTATGCTATTTTATGCTTTTGGTTTTTATAAGTATTTGACTTTTCGTCCCATATGACATCATTTAATTCAATAAATAAGACCTATTCATGTACATTTTAATTTATGATATTTTGTCCTTTCAATCTACTTTTACCAGTATTAATTATTATATTACTGTTTTTAGGTTTTATTAATTATGACATACATTTTGACATACATAGTTATAGGCTAATATCAATTTAGTTATATTATACTTTTATTATGTTTTTTTTTTCCATTTATTTCATTTCAGTTATATCATCTGTGAAGTGCTTTGCAGTGCACTAACCTGCATCCAAGTTTTTATAGGTAAAAGGACTGAGTGACTGAGTGACCGGTCCAAGCCAAAACACAATATGGTGCATAATCCCCTGTAAAACAGCAAAATGTCTTTTCTCCCTTTTGATTTTTTTTACAGGTTAAACAAATGTTTGAGGACAGAGCCAAAGGCTTCTAGCATTTATGCTAAGCTAAGCTAATCAGGTGCAATTTCAAGATATGTATTTACCATACAGACATGAGAGGGGTATTAATTGTCTTATCTGTAGTTCCTTAAGAAAATAAATAAGCACATTGCTTTCTTAACGATGGTCTGTGTTTCTCAGTCATTTGTGGCATTAGAGTAACAGTAACAGTAAAAACAGTTAAAGCAATGCATCCCTGGTGGCTACTAGAGCATGTGTGCCATGTGAGGAAACACTCAGTAAAACTACCTTGGCATCTTTGGCGTAGTAGAGAGTTCGTCCTCTCAGTTTGAAGTAGCGCTTTTTCCACCTCTGGAATGAGCTAGTCTGTTTCAACAGCAATCCTTCCTTTATACTTGTCTGCAGGGAGACAGAAAGACATCACAGAAATAAAACATATATATCAGAGGACCCTTCAATCAAAAAGTAGCACAGACCTTCTCTCTCTCTTTCTCTGACACACTGCTTCCCTCTTACAAATGTAGAATGCCCTCTTTGATTTATCTACAGGAAACTGATTAGATAAAATGTGCCTACTGTCTATGATCGTGTGTGCATGTGTATGAATGTGAGCAGCAATTTTATACATGGGAGACAAGGAATAGGACAAAAGTAGAGAAGAAAGGAAACCCATTACACACACCACTCCTCATTTCTCTAAAGGAGCTATAAACACACATCACTCACTGAGCCTTGGGCCCAGAGGAAAAAAAAGAAGGAAAGATGGCAAGAACAGTAACCCATTGACTGCTTAAGTGTGGCCAGTTCAATAGCAGTGGAGGGAATTGGTCTTCTTAGGACTTTTTCAAATATTCTACATTAAGAGAAAAAAAAAATTGCTTATGAAAAGCTGGGAAATTTTTATATTTCCAGAAATTGTTGTAGTCTCATGGCCTGTGAGATTAAAATAGTTACTATCATAAATAAAAGTAGAAAAGCTGGAAGTGAAATTTTGAAAGCGCGAGCTAGGATAATCTAAGTATTTTAAAGAATCCAGTATTTTTTATTCCTTCTTATTTCTTGTTATTTCAATTTGGAGACAATTAATGAGCTAATTACAGCTAATGTAATGGGAATACCATGTACTAAAATGAAACATTTAGAAACCTCCTATCATTATTAATTGTGCATTGGTAGACTTTAAAGTAACCTTTAGCCACAAAACAACAAAAGTTTTGGTTTTGTTGTGATTATAGCCTCTAAAACCATCGAAATATTTAATTACAAGGAAAAAAGGCAACTTATTTAAAGTCTATTCAAATCTATTTAAAGTCAAGTCTCAAGTCATGAATACCATATCAGAGTCAAGTAGGGTTTTTTGTTAAATGCTTAAAAGAAGTACCTACCATAATATTGCCTGGTGTCACACAAATCGCGTATATTTTATAGAGATTTTGTCCAAGTTTCCATGACTTATGAGGTAACTGACACTGATTTATCCTTTTAGAAGTTCACCTTGTGGGGGGAAAAAGTTTTGAAACTTACTTTAAGACAAAGTCACCAACTTTTTCAATATGTTTTCATGATTTATGGTTTTATAAAACAAATAAATTTACAATGAGGATCTCATTATTGACTTGGGGGCTTCAAAATAACTTTATATTTATTCTGTTTTAACATCGTTCTCTGTTGATAATAATCATATTTTAATTGTTCTACACTGCTTTGTAACTTTTATGTCTGTGAAAAGCACGTATAAGAAAATGTTACTTACTTACTATAACTTCTCATGTGAGTTTTAAAGAGGACTGAAAGCAGTTGTAATCTGAAGGACATTCTAAAAAAAATTCTAAAAAATCTTTCTTTCCTAATATGAAATTTTAACTGCACATATTTTTAAGATTCTGTGTTTTGTAGTATCTATGTTATCTTTGCTAGGCATCTGTAGCTCTAACATTAATTACTTTTTTGGCCTTATTAGATAGGGACAGTGATGACTGACAGGAAAGTGGAGAGGGGGGAAGAAATGTGGCAAAGGGCCGCAGATTGGACTCGAACCCGGGCCAGCCATTTGGCACATGAGCTGAAACAGCGCTAATATTACTATCATTGTAAAATATTTATATTTATAGAACAGGTTTTGGGCAGATTATGCGGTTTGCTCATTTCAGCTAGTTTTAATTTTGATGTTTTTTAAATAGCAGTTTTATAATAGAAACTTCACTGAGTCATTTCTTCCACATGCCTGACAAATTTCCTGATCAAGCAGAATATTTCACTTTGTCTTCAGTACTTAGGTTTTATAGTGTTGAGCTTTTAAAAGCTCAATATAGTATGAGCTGTAAAAAAAATATTTGTCCCTTCCTGATTTCTTGGGTTTTTTTTGCATTTCCCACACATTTCAGACCATCAAACAAATATTAATAGTAAATAAAATCATTTTTAAATGATGACTTCATTTATTAAAGCCAAAAACCAATCCAAGCCTGCTTGGCCCTATCCGAGAAAGTCATTGACGTAATGACTTACTTTTTCACATATCAAATCACTTAAATAGAACCTGTCCGAAAAGTTGAAGTAGGCTAAAAGATCTCAAACATCAACACATCATGCTATGATCTAATGAAACTCAAGAACTCAAGAACTGCTGAGAAACGTTATAGAAATGTTATAGATATGTATCAGTCTGAAAATGGTTACAAAGACGTTTCTAAAGTTTTGGTACACCAGTGAACCATGATGAGAGGCATCAATGACTCCTCCAGGAGAAATCTAAGGAACTGCACTGATCTCGCTTGTCTCAATTAAGGTCAGTGTTCATGATTCAACAATAAGAAATGGACTGGGAAACAATGGCATACATACCGCAAATGTTCTTGCTCCCAAGGGTAGCACAGCCAGTTATTAAGTTTACTGGGGAATAACTTTTTTTTACACAGGGCCAGGTAGGTTTGGATAACTTTGTTTCCTTAATAGATGAAAAACAAACCGCATTTTGTATTTATTCAGATTGTCTTTGTCTAATATTAAAGTGTCTTTGATCATCTGAAGCATGTAAGTGTGACAAATATGCAAAAAGAAAAAATCTGGAAGGAGGCAAATACTTTTTCACAGCACTGTATGCACACAGATGGAAATGCTGCATGGAAGGACATCATTCTCTCTGGGCACACAGAGGAGAGGTGGGCCCCACGCACATGTATTGTATGTGTATGTGTGCACACATACAAAAAAATGTGCACGTACACACACACACATATGCAGGGCTATTTATAGCAAAGGAAAGCTGCTCTCTTAGGGTAGAATTACAAACAGACACAGAGGCCTGAAGCTGACATCCTGCCCACCAGCTGTGTCAACTTAAACACAGAAAACACAGCTGTAGAATAAAAGCTCACTGTGGATGAACATCACACACACTGGTTATGTCACACTGCAAGAAGTAGGCATGTGATGATGGGAAACAAAAATATAGATTATTAGAAATTATGACTCATTAACATTATGAAATCATTACACAAGTCCTTTCTGGTTAAGGCTTAAATCTTTTAAACCCTATGGCTCTGTAGTACTTGAACAACTTTCTATTACTATCTTCCTAAGCCCAAACTGAGATTAGTTAAGTAACACTGCAATTTTCTTTACTAATTTACTTGCTAAAAAAAACCTGATATAAATACACCTCAACATCAGTCCAGTTCTCATTTGTCTGGCTCTAGTGTCTTTTGACATTAGTGGTGACTGAAGCTGGAAAACATAACAGGAAAGAGAAACACTGTTAATTTTCTAAAAACATATGTCCACTTACATTAATTCCCCACTTCCTTTTGCTTAAGTTATGGCCTGAAGACTAAATTCCTGCAGCAGATTAAAATGCAATACCTCAAAGCTGACTTCCCTATAAGGCCTTAGCAGCTTGCTGTGTAATTAGTCAAAATGGGACTGTATCACAGACATAGCAGTTGAGGTCATCTCCACATTTAGACCTTTTCAAGGTACTGACAACACACCAAGGTTTGGGGATCTCTTCCACAAAATCTCATGTGAACATAACTGTTGTTAATACATTATACAGTATAGCATTGTTCTTTGGAGGACCACTGTTGACATCAGAGTGTGCACATATTGTGAGCTGTAAAATTACTCCTTGGACAGTTATTCCAAGCAAAAAGGGGAGAGTCAAGTGATGACTGAGGAGCATAACGAACACCTCATGACTGATAGAGACAAACACACACGGAGTGGGAACCTGTGCAGCGCACTTAGATGGGGAGTTGAGTCATACACAGCAGAATTGAGCAGCACAAGTATTTATTTTATTAAGATTCAATATACAGTTGAGGACAGATTTATTAGACACCCCACCACTTGTGAAATTTTTTAAAGTATTTCCCAAGTGCAGAGCAAGGTATTTTTAACACAACTTTTCCAAACATCCTACTTATATTTTGGATGCTTACATCATTTTACTTTGCAGACAGAAATTATTTTCATCAAAATTATTTCACAAAAACAATACCCCCTGCCCCTCCCAATGCTAATAGTCAGTTGTGTACCAAGTCCCACACATGCCTCCTGAGCAATCCCAGCCCATTCTTCTTTGACAGATCTCTCAAGCTCCTCCAGATTTGATTTTCTTCTGGCATGGACCTTGGTATTCAGTTCACTCCACAGATCCAGAAGACTTTGGTCTTCTATATGTAGTTCTTCAACAGGGGCAACATTTCTTTGGGTTTGTTTCATTGTCGTGTTAAAAGACAAAGCAACAATCCAGAACCCGTTTTGCAGCGTCTGTGTCCGATAACCTCTAGTTTCATCTCTTCTGACCAAAGGATGGAACTTATACATAATCTTTCTCCAGGTTGTCCTTAGCATACTTCAATCTGCCAGGCCTGTTCTCTACCACCCCTTTACTGTGTGGCTCTCTTTGAATTTCTTGATGATACTTCTCACTCCAGTTCTTGACACTTGGAACTCTGTATATCCATTTAACATGATGTTTTCTGATGTAACAGCTTAAAGCGTTGCTGAAGTTTTTATACTGTGTGTAAATTGGAAGATGACCTTCGGTTTGAACTTGATTTTAGAAGCTTTGAGCATTACAAAGTTAAAGCACATCATTGCACAGCAGTGGTTTGTGCTATGGGTGGATAAAAATGTCAGTATATAATGCTGACCCAGGTCTTTTTTTTTTCTGAAAGAATTATTTTCTAAAGAAAACTAGTGTGTTAATAAATGCTATGTTGGAAATCCCCCACTCTGTTAAAAAAAAAAAAAAAACACCTGGGAATATTTTGACAAAAACTTTAAATTTCATGGGGGGCTAATAATTTTGTCCTCATCTGTATGTGTATTGTAGCTCCCAGTGTGTTTCACAAGTGAGAGAAAATCCTCACAAACCTGTTTGGAATGAAAGCCATTGTATGCTGAGGTCTTGCAAGTCCAGAGAAAACTTTTCGACTTTTCGACAGAGTGGCAAAGTGGAACTTGAAGTTCAGCCACAGCAACAGAAATGACTTTGCTCTAGTTGGACGTTCTAGTTTCTATTTTGTTCCTCCTTGGCCTCCATAGTTCCTTTCCTTGTCTTCATCTCCTTCCTGTTGCCAAGTAGGCCAGAAGTGATCTATAAATAGTCCCCCTGTTTGCCTCTGTACACGGCTTCTCTCTTTGGCTAAACTGTGAGAGAGAGTGGGTCCTGTGCCAGAGAGAAATGAGTAACCTGAGCACCATGTATCTTACACCCACACTTTGCCTGGCCACTGACAGCGGGACACACAGCACAGGCTATAAACAACATGCACAGACATACGCACAAACACACACACACACAAACTGATACAATGGACAAAGGCACAGGCAGTTCAAATGAATCCAGCAGCTGTGGTTGGTGGATAAGAGCAGAGCAGGAGTTCCCTAGGAGGCTAAATGAAGAGAGCAGAGCAGACCTACGTCCTGTCTTTGACAATACCCAGACAAAGAGTCAGACACCTAACTCACACAGAGGTAGTTCATGTAAGACCTTATGAACTCAAGCTGACACTAGAAGGTCTTTTGTGTTTCTTACCTTAAAGCCCAGAGCAGCGTGTTTTAAACCAACTATAAGTCCCTTTTCAACCTCAATGAACTTTGCTTGATATTGGTAGATTTTTTTTTAGATGTTTCTGATCACTTTATTCCATAGTGCTATTAGAGTACTGTCATCATAACAAGGTTGTGAAGTGAACTCCCAAGAATACACTGTCCCACACTTGCAAAGCCCTGTGAATCAGCAGTCTTTGACACTATTTTTATGTCCAAACAATATGCAAATGTATCGGCTTTAATGCTTCTGTCCAAACTCTCCACAAGAAAGCCAATTGCTGTATTTACCATTATGTGTAATTATGCTTTTAACAAACATAAGAAGAGTCAGTGAAGCAAATCTAAAAAAGAACCACAGCTTGTAAACCACTGTGGAGGAAGCATGTGCCAGTGATTCATCCCCATTAGTCTTGTATCTTTCTTTTTTCCTCCCACTGTTGCCACTCCATTTAAAAAATTTTTTATGTTGTTTTGTTTTTTATGGTGGATGCGTTTTCACTTGGAGTTGGTGCAAGAGCATGTTCGTGCAGCGTGCTAACAAAAGCAACAAAAAAAAAAAAAGTTAAAAGTAAGAGACTCTTTGGTTATCTGTCTTTAGTCATTCCATGCAGTTAGGTTCTGTTATACATCCATTACCAAATCATTTGTCATTGCTGAGTAAGGCTGGAGTTCTTGGGGAAGCAAGTCTTTTAGGCACCAGTGCTGAATCTCTCCATTTCTTCCTACACATCGACCACTCTCCTGCAGCTGTCTTGGCATATTGTCCTCTCTTGTGGGTGTAATTGTAACTCTGTATTCTTCCTCCTCAAACTCCCACCACATGCTAAAATTTCACCATGGTGAAGGGAAAATTACAATCCAATGTGTAGTTGGGACAGGGTAATTCCCTTGTGATTTCCTTTGTGCAACTGGACCACATATATGGGGAGTTATACATGTGTCAAGTGGGCACACGGGATGTTATTGAGGCCAGTAATTTCCAGACAATTACCTCAGTAGATTTAGCTACAAGCTTTGAACAGAAGAAGCTTAGCTTCAACTTAGCAACTTACTTCAGAGAACATAATTATGTGCATTTACTATTTCTGTAAGTGGGAGCAAGTGAGATATAGGTTATCTGACAGTGGAAGGCACGTGTAGAAGTATGGTGTCTTTTGTCTTGAGCAATTTAAGTATTACTTAAATTCTAGTGAAACTTTTACACATGAAGTGATGTGTGAAACTTCCTGCCAAAAAAACAACCTCTGTGCAATCTTTCCAAAGAAAAAAACTATTCCTCCTGCAAGGCATCCAAGTCCACTTCAAGCAAAGTTTTAAATACAGTTATTCTTATTACTATTTAAGTGTCTTCCATTTGTACATAATCACACACACCCAAAGTAAGCAATATAATAATAGCATTTTTGTTGTTCTGTTTTGTTGTTCTGTGACATTTTCTTCCTCTTTGCATTGAAGAAACAGATTTTCGTTTTTGAGTTATTTAGTTTTTGTTAAGTAAGCCTTAAGACAACATGACACCAGATGAGTTTTTCTGCTACATCAGCACTTCCCAGGCAATAAAATTTCAGGTTCTACATCAGTAATTCTTCAGCTAAAGGGACTTTAGCTACAATATTATGTATGTTCTGCAATACGCTGTCGTTTTATATTTGCTTCATTATATTTACAGTTGAGTTAGTCAAGCTGTCCTTTATTTCTCTTCATGTTAATGTAACAAAGCTGTGACACCATGAGTGCAGTGGGTTGCTGGGCTGATGTCACGCAAAACTCAAGTTCTCTTGCTGAAGAGTGGAACATCTCAAAAACAAAAGGAATAAATAGCAATCCCATTTATATCACATCAGTTATATCAAAATAAAACACTGAACTTGGTTATCCTGAAAGAGTGTGTTTGTGTATTTATGTTCTGTGGCTGAAAATGAAATTGAAAATGTCTGTGTTAACTCAAAAAGCACTTTGATTTACTGGAGTCAGAAGATACATGTTATCCAAATATGTAAGCACTGATACAGTAATACTTTACATTAACATAAAAAATAAAATATTTTTATGGTCATGTTAACTTATTCAGGTTTCCACTGTTATCAAAAAGATGTACTTTAAAAAAAAAAAGAAAAGGATATAAATGTTGCACAATCTAACCTTTGCTGCCATATTGAGTAGCCTCTTCCTGCAAAGTTGGACAATACATCCAGAGAGACTTCCTAATAAATGCCAGTTAAATTTAGAAAAAAACAAAACAAAACAAAAAAACAACAACTTATACATCACATATCCCAAAAGCCAGCCCTACACTTTCCATAAAAGGAAACCAAATTGTGTCACATCTCTCTGCAATATATCCAACTCACTCCCACTAACTCAGCATATCTGCTCTGGATTATTTTATGTCAGGCTTGCAGAGCTATCCCGATTCCCTGGACAGCAGTAACAGCAGCACAACAGCAGCAGGTTCTGGCATGCCATCAGCTCTGCTTTCAATCACACAGCTACAGCATTAGTCACACGTTTATAAGCGCTCTTCAACTGCAACAGCACACCCTCAAAAAAAAAAAACAGAGGGGGCTGAGAGTGGAGATGACAGCAAAGAGGCTATGAAAAGATTATTATTCATCCTTACATTTTGGCTATAATAATAAATATGTAGCCCAAGTACACAGAATCTTTTGCGTGATTATTGTCATGAACTCATTTAATGGCTGAAATGCATTGCACAGCAATGTATGTTTATCACTATAGAGAGAAATATCCATTTCTAATTTCTAGTTCTAGTTTTAATCCCACGCCATGTACAGTCCAATCCCATTAGTTTTTGCTTAAAAGAAGAGATCCCGGAACAACAACAGTGGGTTTATATCAATAATAGTTGATATTAGTCAGAAAAACAGCTGCAGTGACTTCAGCTGCATTATTCAGTGTTCTTCTGTAAGGAGTCAAGACTTTCATTGCAATCAATATCAATGTTACCAAATGAGCATCCATTTTTTCCTTAAATTGACTTTGTTGACCACAGTATATCGTATGAGATGTTGTTATATGAGCTTAATAGCGTATCTAATTCTGCCTGAACAACCCCCCTGTTGGCTCATTTCTTTCATTCCTCCGACTCTAAAAGTTTTTGAGAGCTTTCGTGTTACATTATATGAGTTGTTAACTTGGACATTTCCGATTCAAGTTAGCTGTCTTTTGCCTGCGTTTTGATTTACTGACAATCCTTTCTTGAAATATTTGGAAAATTTCAATCTTACACAGAGACAATTATGGGATGAGATTTACTGCATGCTCTTTAACCAAACAAGTCTTACAGGCAGGCATTACCATGGAGTTGACCAATAAGGGACGGAAGATGCCGTTGTCTGTAGCAACCAAAGAACCAGAGAGACAGTGGACAGAGAGAGGGATGGACACAGACAATGTGACGGGTGAGCGTATGCACATACATGCATGCACACAGATAGAGTTGTGCAAACAACCCAGTGGAACAACACTCAGTGAGTCAGTGCCTGCATGATCCATTAGGAACTCTCAGCACAGACACACACACCAAGAGAAAACTCACTGACCCACACGACAACAAGTCTGAGACCTCTGTTAGCGCTAAGTCAACATGCTAGGCAAACTGATGCAATTACAGCAGAAGTGCTTTATACCACTGATAATTCTACAGTGACATGGAGCCTGCTGAATATAGTGTGGGAGAAGAGATTAGGGCTATCTGGGCTGTCTGCCAACCGATGCAATTAGCATCCCCTTCAGTATATACATTGCTGCGGTCAGGAGTGTACATCATATCATCCTGCCTTTTATTCACTTTTTCAAACTCCAGCCATAACTTCATGGACAACAGGCGAATAAAGAATGACTGATGGAAAAATCAGCCTACAGCAAACAGTCCTTCAGGAAAATTCAACAAACATTAGCTGATGAGACAGTCATTCACCTCTGTTTACACTTAAGACTATATATTACATCACCCTTTAGGTCGGCTCTTGCCTCACATAATAACGTTGCAACTGCAAACATTTATGGCTTTAAGCTTCTGAAATCTTTTCTGTTGCATCTCGCAGAATCTTGCAGAGCTTTTTGTTTCTTACTAGTCATTCTAAGCAAAACTGTTTGAATTTAGTAACTTCTGATAACATTTTATCATTATTCATAACATTACATTATTATTACATAACAATCTGCATCAAATCTTTGAATTTTTTAGTAACCTCTTAATTAAATTAGCACAAATATCTCTTAAAGTATTTCCTCTAGGTAGCATTTTAGAAGACTTTGCATAAAAAATGAATGTCCAGACATTCCTGAGCTCCAAGTCTATAAATATATCCCCATGTTGAATAATGAAGATGGGGTGGAGCAGAGCAGTCAATAATTAAGTGAATCCCTTGATGTGGGAGGATGGCCCTCATTAAGAGTGTGAGCCAAGAAAGCTTGGGTGTCAGAGACGAAGAATCTGCACAGCATACTCTCACTTAGTCCTACATGTCAAACACAGAGATGCAACAGATTGCTGTGAAACAAAATGTTTTATCGTAAAGGATGAAATGTATACTTTATTTTCTGTCAGGTCAAACTGACTTTATGGCCAGAATGGCATTCAAGGCTAAAGAACTGTGGAATGCAGACCATGGATGAAAATTTAACGCACAAAAAGATGTTGCTATGATAATGAACACTTTCTTTCTTTTGCTTGAGTAGACTTTTTTGCCAACAACAGATTTGATGAGTTATGATTAAATAATCTTAAATCTTAACACTGACAGAATAATTCCATGTGCAATTTTGCCCAAATAACTCCCTATTACTGATTTGTATTTCACACCTTCCATAGAAAGATGGAGCTTTCATGTTACATGCAAGTGCTTGAATATAAGTCTATCCTTACTTCTTACTTACGCCTGCACAAACCACAAATAATAAGTAGCCCGATGCTTCACTGGTATTTTGGGCATCAGTAAGACTGAAAGACGATAAAGCTCTGAGCACAAATGAAACTGTTGAATGTCCAAAGCAGCAGGTAGATCCTTGGCGCTGTTATAGCAAACGTTGCTTCGGGATAACCCAGCAGCCAGGGAGCAGCTAATCCCAGCAAATACACACACACTAACTCAGATATCCATACAAGCAGAGAAGCGACAGAGTTGCCTTACCTTGCTCCTGATCTGCCCTGAGGTGGACACTTTCCGGATGAGTTTCTGGGGGCCTTCCTGCTCTGCCTCGCTATCGGAGGACTCCTCCGTAGCGCCGGAGCCGGCGACAGCGCCCACCACATGGGCATGGATCCCTGCCGCGGACGCCGGCCCTTTCTCCGGCTCCTGTCGAGGGGAGGGATAAAACCAATCGGGGTTAGCCTTCGCCTCCGCCGTTCCCTTCCTCTCCTGGAGGCGAGAGCTGCTCAGCGGTTGGGAAGCGTCTCTCCTCGCTGTCATCTCTTACTGCCTCTATGACAATAAAGACGGCTGTGTTTGCTGGAGTGTGTGTGGGCCGGGAAACGCATAGGGGATGTAGCATGTCGCGGCACAGCGGGGATGGGCTACACGGCGTTTATATATAGATATTAAAAAAGAGCCGAGTCTCTGCCTTGCTGCTGGTTATAGTTCCAGCCTGCACGGCCAGTCCAGACTGAGGCTAGAGACCGCCTCATCCACTCCGTAAACCGGGGGGACTTGTCCATGGCATGGCAGACCCTAGCGGCTGTTTGACACAAACACAGAGCACAGAAGTAACACGAGGGAAATTAAACTACTTTTGATTTGTTATTTTTGCCCGATGTGATACTGAATAACTAATATGCACACGAAGACTATTATAAGTAGGTTTCTAAAATACACATCACAGTGATAACTAACTAAGAGTTATATGGTAGCGGTACTGTAATTCATAAAAATAGTCTCATAATATTTGTTTCTATTTATAGCTGCTGTTGTGAGCTTCATGAGATGTTATATAGGAGTTATTAACATATAGGCCACAAAGGCATAATACTGTAACTATTGTAAGGTTATGAAGTTATGAACAACCGTCAATACTGTTCTAGAAATATACAATTTTCCCGTGTTATAATCCAAGTCCAAATAATTCACTCTTATGTATGTAACAAACCGCTAAACTGATTTGACAAGACAGCGTTAAATTGAATTTCCGTGGAGCGGACAACAGTTTTACTTCGACTTCAATACAAAAGAAATGGACGGACTGTGTGGATGAAAAAAAAAGCAAAAACTATTGTTTATCTGAGAACTGTTAACTAAGACTTTCAGGCTACTTATAAAGACTTACGAACGTCCCACAACACAATTTAAACGGGCTACTTATTTATTTAACGGAATGACAGCCCGTCGTAATAACGCCAATGAGAGGGCGAAGGCGCCTCGCGCACGCAGCCTTTAGCGGACCAAACACCGCCAAAGTGTGCAAACTCACAAACAGACCACGCGAGACGTCTCACTGTTTTCCTTTCTCTGGAAAAACTCGAAGTAGTATGGGATGCGGAGCGATTCAAAACAAAGTCTCCACCAGTTTTGAACGTTACTAACCAGTTCCTCCCAGGCTGGACTGCGGCTGTAAGGGTAGACATCTTCCATAGTCCCAGACCTCTGCGTCCGCTCCGGGAGAAAAGAAACGAAATTAGGGAAGGAAGGTGAAGGAATTCACAACCTGCCTCGCGCTCACTGGCCTCGCTACGCCACTCATGTGCGCGCCGAACAGATTGGACTACACACTCGCCTCGTCCTCCCACCGCTCTCCTCTCCTCCTCCTGCCCGCTCCTTTCCTTCTCCTCCTCCTCTTCCTCCTCCGCGACGTTCTCTCTCTTCTTTCAAGAGCCGGGCTTATCGGTTTTACACGTGATAAATGTCAAAGCGATTTAAACTGCCGGGGCTCGCTCGGCATCGCTCGCTCGCGGAGGCGGGGAGGGCGGGGGGTTACACAAATGTGCGAATGTGTGTAATCCGACTGTATGCACGTGTGAGCACAATCGTGAGGGTAGTTTCAATGACGTCATCTATAATCATTGCCGGTCCAGATTTAGTTAGCATAGATTTTTTTTCTCAATGTTCTCAGATTTTCCCTCACTCTTCGTGTCATTTCAGTCCAGTAAAACCCACGCCCCTCCAGTTACTTACTCTCTGGCAGCTCCGAATACTTCGTTTGACATTAGTTTGATGATAATGTTTAAGCTGTCATCTTACTTTATGGAAAATTCAGTTTATTGTTTAGTTTCGTAGGAATAAATATGTCACATGGACCATGTCAGTGTTACAGAGGGAGTACCCACTCCAAAAGCAATTCCGAATATTTCATAGCGAAAAAAAAATCAAATGTAGAAAGCATTATTTACAAGTACAAAGGATACATTATGTACTTTACTTAGAGGAAAGTCATAACTGTACTGAAGTAATAGTGCAGATGTGAAAGTTAAGCCAATCATATGACATGCAGTCAGATATTTATAGTTGTGGGTGTTTGCACTTTCAAAGCACTTTTAAGAAAGTTAATGTTCACTTTTACAGAACGACTGGATGGTTCTAGTTACAGTATAATGTTAGCAGTCACAGATCCGACAGTGAGTGGTTCCCATTACTCATTCAATCTGAGGAAGCACTGGTTGAAGTGTCTGTGTATTTATTGATTCCTTTTTAAGTAATTGTGTATTTTATATATATATATATATAATCATTTTTATTATGGTTTATATGTTGTGTTGTTGTTGTTTTTTTTAACTATGCATGTAAAGTCTGTCATTAAAGATTGAATTGAATATTTCACATGGAGCTGGTGCCACCCCTTGCCCCTCTCCATATCTTCTGCCAGTGCTTTGCTTTGTAAATATAAAGAGGTGCCTTGGCTGCTCCCTTATCTCTCAGGGGGTCGCCACGCGTTTGATTTGGCACAGAAGGAGTATACTAGCTTGAGACTCCCTGAGGCTGGGTTTCTATCTCCTCCGGTGTCAGTAGAGATCTTTTGCATGTAAGACGAATATGTTACCCACTACGCTTTGGAAATATGAAGAAATCAATTTTATTCTGTTATAATATTATTATTGTTTTGTTTTCTGTAAAGCAAGTTTTGTTTCTAAATACGCTATATTGATAATCTAATTCAAGAGTTTCCAACATAAGGCCCGGGGGCAAGAATTGGCCAGCAAAGACTCCAATCTGGCCCACTCACAGTCTATGGAAAATGTGAAGGAGGGGATAAATTTAGTACTTTTAACTCTATTTTGATACATTTTAAAGCTTGTCCTGCTGATAAAGATCTCCCCCACAGCCATTCATACTACACCACAGTAATGAAGAAAGAGAAAAAAAATAATTAAATCAGAGAAAAGTTCCTGTTTTTTCGCTATCTACTATAATGTTGCTGTTTTTTAATACAATGCATCCACAGTAAAATAAACAAATAAACAAAATAGGACATTTTCTGTGAGTTAACAAAAATGTTCTCTTTTATAATTACAGGACATTCTCAACAATGAACTTCCAGAACTTTCTATAATTTTACACATTTATTTGTTACAACTTAAGTTCAAAGAGTTGTGATGGCATATTTCTTTCATTAACTACAGCAGCATTCCTTTGACATGTAGAAAGAGACAGGCTGTTGAAATTGCACTTCTTTTGCTTATGTTGACATATTGCAGAGATTAAATGTGCAGTTAAACTTCTTTACACTGACAGAAAGGGGATTTTCATTATTTCAGACCACCTAAAGAACAGAGTGGCTGTATGTGGCCCACGATGTAAAATGAGTGTGACATCCAAAAGGTCACTTATTAGTGGACGATAAAGTCATTTGTCTTTCTTTATTTCTGTTCAAATTTTAGGGTGACATTTATTCTGTTCTTGGACCAAACCATATATATACATATATTTGTATTTTATAAGCTAAATTGTGCCATTAAAAATTAGACATCTGGTTTAATCCGATACAGGTAATTCCAAAAGACTAAAAAATATTTTCTTTTCAATGGATATATGGATGGATATAAACTGGGCTTTGTTTAAACAAACCACGTGCCAAATTCATAACCAAAAATATTACTAAGCAAAACTATGATTTTTTAAAAAAAAAATTTTTTTAAATTTTTTTTATTAACAACAGTTACAACAGAGCCTTAGTAATGTTGCCAAAAAATTATCTGAACGAACGGAACACCTATCAACTAAAATGGTATTCCCACGGCAGACTTTAGTGTCGGACCATGTGGTCCTTCAGTTATTTTTTTCCGACTCTGAAAAAATGAGCTGACGCTTGTTGTGAAATGGGAATAAGGCCGCGGGTCAGACCGATTTAAAAGACAGCGTGGTATTTTTTTTTTTTTTTTCATTGTTAGGTTTTGTATGGTAACGTGGACATTTTGAACATGCACTCCCAGATTTTATGTAGCGGCACAGCTGCGGCTGCTGCTGCGAGAAGGGTGCGGTATATTTTGGGTTGTGTCCTGGGAAGAGACGGCTGGATGTTCAGAACTCATGAGGTCAAACTTCTAAACACAGCCTCAGGTAACCGGCTTGTTTGATTTAAGTTGTAATGCCACGTGTACACCCAATGAACAGGTCTTTTTAGTTTGTTTTCAGCTGGAAATAGGAACATATGTCTCTGGTGGTCGCTAACTGGCTAAATAAATAGCTGTTGTCTAACGGGGCAGGAATGAAATTGCGCTGGTTCATTGGTAGCAAAAATACTGTTGAATATATAGTTTGTTCCATGTAGATGAAAACGGTGTAAGCTTAGCATCTAAAGTGAGAAGTGACTTGGAGCTAGGAAGATAGTCGATGCATTGAACTTGCACTAGGTGAAAGGTTGAAACATGGTACTTAACCACGTATAACACACGTGTTGCTCTTTAAACTGGAGCATGCTAAGATAACGGCAATATTTTGCCACATTTAGCTCCAAACACCATTTTAAATATATTGTTTTTTCCCGGGCACTTTTTAAAACCTGATTTACGTCAAAATCTTAGTTGACGATGTATGTTAAATTAAACCTGAATGCTGAATCTTAAATGTTAATATCAACTTTTTGTAATAGTTAAATCTAAATTTTATATTTACGGTGCTGTGCAAAAGTCTTGGGCCGCCGCTCATTTCTTTAGAAATTTGCTAGGAAAATGGGGAAGGAAATTATACAGACAGTATATAAGGCAAAACCAAAGTGTGTATGACCACCTTTACTCTTTAGCTTTAACTCTCTTGGGCAACTTTCATGTAATTTCTTTAAGCAGTCTTCAGGAATAGTTCTCCAGGCTTCACAAAGGACACTTAAAACTCTTCTTTGGATGTTGGCTGCGTCTTGCTCTGTTCTCTGTGAAGATGATCCCACACTGCTTTCAATGATGTCGAGGCCAATCCATGACCAACTATATTCCACTGTGTGTTTTTCTGTTCTTTCTTTGACTGCATTGGTACTGTGTTCGAAGTCATTGTCATGATGCAAAATGAAGCCACTGCCAATCAGAAGCTTTCCACGTGATATTGCATGGTGGATCCAAATCTGATGGTACTTCTCTGTGTTTGTAATTCCATCAGTTTTGCCAAGGTCTACAATACCACAATGTAGCTCCAAATCACGACAGAGCCGTACAGATGGCTGCACACTCACTGTTGTGCATATGATGATTTGGGCCAAACGTTTCAAATTTAGATTAATCACTTCATAAGAAAAGGCATACTTCAACCTTTTCTCTGTGTTAACCTTCCTTAAGAATGGCTTCTTGACAGCCACCCTTCCACTGAGACGATTTCTAATGGATCAACTGAAGACCGAGATGCATGTATTGGGCCTTGTGTAAGGTCTTTACAGAATTTTTTTCTCTATTCTCATGGACATAGCTTTTAGATAATTAGTTCTTAGTTCTTCTGTCCTTTCCTTTTCAGTTACCTTAGTTTTTTAAGGAAACACTGCACACCATACTGAGATATGCCAATACTGAGTTATCTGTATATCTGTATATATAGACACAACGCCAGGGGCGCTTCCAGAATTTTTTCAATAATAATTGATTTCAAGCAGAAAACTTGTTCCTCCAAGCTTTCTGCTTCAGGCTCTGCATGCACTCACATAAAACGGGGGTGATTACATGATTTCACTCTTCTTCCTCAATACTTGAATCAGTTAAGCGCTGGCTGCTTCAGTCAGACACGTTATTTGAGGAACAGTTCTTAGGAATCTGTGATGAATAGAAAAATTAAAAAAAAAAAAGCCAGTGCTAGTGCTGCAAAAAAGACGAGAGCAATGCTGCAGTTAATATTTCACTACTCTGTGCATCCTTAGTGACAAGTGTGCTTTAGAGCTGTGAAACTTGTCTAAACAAGTTATTCTACTCACTGTGTTAAGGTCTGATACTGTCCCATAGCTTAATGAAGGAAACGTGTCCAGATCAGTGAAAATACAACCCAGTTTCCAAAAAGATTGTGGCACTGTGTAAAATGTGAATAAAAACAGAATGCAGTGATTTGCAAATCTAATAAAACCATATTGTTAAACTGAAACTGTTTGAGAAGTGTTTTTTAAAATATATATATTTATTTTTTATTGTACCTTCTTCAAAGACTCACACTAGCAGAATGAGTATATAATAAACTCTACTCTTGTGATTATGACTTGACTTGTCTGTGAAAAACCATCTAATGCAGTGGTCATCCTGTTCCTTTACAGGCGACACAGTGAAGATTGGTGAGATCACTTACAAACTCAAACCACCCCAGAATCCAGAGCTTGTTCCTGTGAAACACAGTACGTAATCTTCTGTGTGCCTATGTCACAACAAAGC
Organism: Tylochromis polylepis; assembly: GCA_015107715.1. NCBI lineage: Eukaryota > Metazoa > Chordata > Actinopteri > Cichliformes > Cichlidae > Tylochromis > Tylochromis polylepis. The sequence continues at coordinate 1,560 of VVHJ01048629.1, read as the reverse complement.
CTATAGGTATGTCAGCATAAAACGTTTCCTTTTTGCTTTTTTTTTGGCCAGTTTCAGAATCCCTACCACAGACAGTGGCTCAACACCTGCGATGGATTATGCAGAAAGACCTTTTAGGTCAGGATGTGTTCCTCATTGGCCCCCCGGGACCCTTGAGAAGATCCATTGCTATGCAGTACCTTGTGAGTCCTCATGTTACACACTGACACACTCAATTCAGAACTGCAAAGTAAAAATATTTTTGCGAAACTAGAACTGTACTATGAGAATCCTAACATCCCATTAAACCCAATCATTGAAATGAATGAAATAAGTTAATCATTTCTGGCAGTAATTTGCTAGAGAACTAAATTTTCCAGTAACACTTAAAGTTTTTATATTGGTAAAAATTGGTAAATAAACATCTTTTTGTCTTGTAATCACCTTCAGGGTAATGAAATATAATTCTAGCTTCTTTTTTTTTTGTTCCTTCTCTGTGATCCTTGTAAGTAGGTAAGGCTGTACCATAAACTCCTGCTCTGATTCTACAGTTGGTGTTACAGAGCGCTAAGGTTTAAAGTAAAATAGTTCATTTCTAATTTCAACAAGTTTAATATGTTTAATCAAAGAAATTTTTAAATTGAATTTTGAATATTTTCTAATCCCATACTGGGGAATGAGCAGTTGAATTTATACCCCAATTTAATGGGAGGAAAAAAGGGAAAGAAAGTATCCCAAAAAAGTTGATTCTGTTCATCTGGACGTAGCGTTTTCAGTGGGAGAAACGTTTCATCATTCATCCAAGTGACTTCTTCAGTCTCAGCTGAATGCAGGTTTTCTCAACCTTATAAACAGCAGATTTGCATAAAAATTTGTAAGAATTTGTCTGACAGACAACTCACCCAAGCAGAGAAAAACATCCTTGCTAAAGGGTTGAATTTTGCTGTGACGCCAAGACAAATCCTATTAGTGGAACTGATCACAGCCACGGAAACAGCAATTTGAAACAACAACATTGCAGATGTGGAAGCAGAGCAACTACGGACGAAGGTTTCAGCCTGTCTCAGCAATGCAAAGCCCCCAGCATCTAATATCAGCATTGGAGGAGAGGAAGGCACTCACATCACTCAGTAATGACAACAACATTATCATCCTTGCGGCAGACAAGAGTAGGTGCACGGTTTTGCTAAACCAGAAAGACTGTCATGAGAAAATTTTGTCACTGCTCAGTGACAAAAATACAGTGGCTTGCAAAAGTATTCGGCCCCCTTGAACTTTTCCACATTTTGCCACATTACAGCCACAAACATGAATCAATTTTATTGGAATTCCACGTGAAAGACCAATACAAAGTGGTGTACACGTGAGAAGTGGAACGAAAATCATACATGATTCCAAACATTTTTTACAAATAAATAACTGCAAAGTGGGGTGTGCATAATTATTCAGCCCCCTGAGTCAATACTTTGTAGAACCACCTTTTGCTGCAATTACAGCTGCCAGTCTTTTAGGGTATGTCTCTACCAGCTTTGCACATCTACAGACTGAAATTCTTGCCCATTCTTCTTTGCAAAACAGCTC